>OY282559.1:203158179-203425679 GCA_958295665.1 Tipula vernalis | reverse complement strand
AGATTCTGTTTTAAGGCTGTTTCTTACACCACACTTAGTATACTCTTATTGTTTTTAGTGGAAAAATTTTCTTAGCCAAGACATATTTAGTCTTACAGTTCTCTTAATTTCTTTCTTTATGAGTGTTCTGTAGGATTTCTCTTGACCAAGAGTTTTGTAAGATTAAAACATAAACAAATCTTTATAGAGAACGCTATAAGATTACATATTGTTAAAATTCTTTAGCAAGAGCCTTTAAAGTGTGTTTCTTTTAGAAAATATGACATTTATTTGAGTACCGCAGAAAACAAAACTTAGTGATTGACGTAACTCTAAAACTAATTAATGTTAAA
The DNA here is from genome assembly GCA_958295665.1 of Tipula vernalis. Classification (NCBI taxonomy): domain Eukaryota; kingdom Metazoa; phylum Arthropoda; class Insecta; order Diptera; family Tipulidae; genus Tipula; species Tipula vernalis. The sequence goes on along the minus strand of OY282559.1, from coordinate 203,425,347 downwards.
AATCGAGTGTCAGATATATGGTATTACAGTTTTATTCAGTTTTTTTATTTAAAATAATATGGTAAATATGTCTCTAATTATATAATATGTATTCGCAAAATATTCTCTTAATACGCTTTGATAAGTTCTCTTTAAGAAAAACTCATACCTCTCCCTTATTAGATACTTACTTTATTCTTACATAGGATAAAAATAAAAATATTCTCTAATACTCTTGGATAAATTTTCTATAAGTAAAACTCATAGCTCTCCCTTATTGGATACTTACTATATTCTTACATAGGAAAATAATTAAAAATATTATTTTAGGAGACATTTCTATCAGTGGCGGGCTCAGGGTAAATCTCATTTAACTATTTGACGACAAAGTATACAAATACACAGTTTAGCAACAGTATAACCGATTTGTTGTATCAGGTGAATCAGGCCAAGTCCAGGAAATGGTGTAGAATTCTTTGCATGTATATTTTATATTTTATGCAGGTCAAAGTTAACCCTATATTGAGATTTTTTTCACAAGCTCTTTCAGATCGTATGTTACAATTATTGGTGATCGTTGTAGATGGTCAGCATAACGAACGAGATTACACACAATTGGACGCGGCGTTGTGCTTAGTACCGGGAATCGAACTCGAGACCGCGGTGTGTCTAAGTCGTCATCTTAACCATCACTACATGACCGGTTAATAAACGTGAAACAAAATTGATTGTTCTGCATGAGATGACGTTCGCTGGCATCATAAGGTTAACGAACGTTTGAAAAAATAAAATATCATTTAGAATACATTAATCATTTTCAGAAGTCTGTTTATGCAAATTGAACATTTTTGAAATATAATGTCCTAGTGGCATAAATGTACTTCAAACAGAATAAAGTTAGAACCAATAGAATCAAATTATTTATTATTATTACATAGATTTGTTATTATGTTTGTTCATATTTTTTTTGGGTTTAAATATGTATGTTCAAAAAAATTCCCATATATGAATATTAAAAATGAGCGTATACATTTTTTGCTTTAAAGAGTGCATTGCCAAATGCAACAAAGCTACGATATCCTAGCCGCATCATCCGAAAGAATTTATTAACCGAAAAAAAAATTAATTCATCTGGTTTTTGGGAAATAAAGAAGTCATAATCGGAGGCCCGCTGCTGATCGAGTGGTACCAAAACAAAGCTCAGGCGAAGTTGACCAATTGCTGGATGGAATTTAAACACCTGCTGACAGATGTATTTAATGTTTTTAAATAAATAAATCATAAGTTTTTGGCACGCTGTATTGTGAATGAGCTTTAGCTCAAAAAAGAGTGTGCTAAAATCTTAATAAATTTCTATGTAAATAAATAAAATAAATAAAATAAAATATATGTGTGTAATGTAATTAGGTATTGTGGTATTATTTAACAATTTGGTAACAATAAATTGACAACAAACAATATTAAACATATTCATTCTCGCATATTCAGTCTAGATATTTACAAAAAATTTATTACAACTAAATTTGTGTAATTTTGATGAAAGATGAAACAAATTGTAGTTAAATTATTTAATAATAAACGTGTATCAGCAAGCTTTCACGGCTGGTAATATAAATAAGTGTTGGTTTTGATATATAACATTAACCATTTTGTACCAAAACTTTGTTTAACATTCGAGAAATTCCATTAGTTTATTTTATATGCCTCAGAGACGTATGAAAGATGTGTCTGTGAGTAAATAACTACTTTGTGATATAACCATAGACAAATTACTTTACTAAAGTAATTTGTCTATGATATAACTTCAAAACAAGACAAAATACAGCCATACGTGCTTCTGGTGGTGTCAAAGGAGGTTCGTTGTAAGATCAAAAAAACAGACTTCTTTCGCTTAATGTTAACCTCTCACAGGTTTCTATAATATTACGTTATATTGAAATTGATATTGCTTATAGCTGATCGATTATTGGCCTGTTTGGAGGTCTCACTCGTTAGCACTAGCACACCTCAATCATTATTTGGTTTTATAATTTTAATGGTAAAAAAAGAAAATATTACCAATACCTTAGTATGCCAAAACTATTACGGTGTCTCGGTAATGCCGAGAACTTATTTGAAATGCTTATTACATATACTGCTCTGAGCTCATTACAGCTGGCGCTTAATGATTCGAATTTAAAATTAGTTGTGCTTCCGTTTCTAAAAATGTCACGCTTCGTCCCTGATATATATATATATATATATATATATATATATATATATATATATATATATATATATATATATATATATATATATATATATATATATATATGTATATGTATATGTATATGTATAGTATATAATTTATAATATATATAAAACAGTCATACAAACTTGTTATTATAATATAATTGTTTTATAATATTGAGTATCAACAGATTTATATGACTTTACATAATTTTGTTGGTTAATTTATATTTATTTCTTCAGTTTTACCGAAGTATATAAACTCAAGCCGACTCTGGAAACTAATTTAAACGTTTTCTTATAAGACACTTATAAGATATTTCACGTAGAACGTCATTTCGGCCATTGATTTAGGAATTTCCATTTAAAAAAAGTATCCATTTTGTAAATTTTTAGATACATTTTTTTCAAATGGAATATTTTGATATATTTTGGCAATTTTAGGAACTTAGCAAGTGCTTTTATAAAGTTTCCTCTCATAACAAGTACTATGTAGTATTTTAATTAGACCATTTTATGAAATTTATTTTTTTTGATAATTTGTATTTTTTTAAATAATAATAATTCTTTATTTTATTATTCGAATTTTTAAGAGCGCAAAAAAATTAGATCAGGTAGCTATTATTTTTAATTGAAAAATTTGAATTCGCAGCTAAATTCTATACTAATTTCAATGTAAATTTTAATTATATAAAAAGCAATTAGTTTTTCAAGCATTATCTGTTTTAATTTAATTTATCTGTTTTATTTGTCAAATGATAATACCAAGTTTGTTATAAAACTGAATTAAGAATCATTAAAGTTGTATAATCCTATAACATAATTTTCTAAGATTATAACGATGAATTTGAATGGGAATACAACGTAAGTCTTAAAACGCTCTTACACAAGAATGTATATTCTGATAACAACCTTACCAAAGACTACTTCACGACTATTCTTATAACTTATATCATTCTTTCTCAAGAAGGTTGAGCCTTATATGACACTTATGTGCACCTTATATGCCGCTTATTCTAACCTTATATGCCCAAATAGTTCGCCAGAAGACTCTTAAAAGTTTAATATAAGATGCATTTTAACTCTTATATCAGGCTCATAAATTTCAAAATTGTTAGTTGGGCAACTGTCTGTCAGCAGGTGTTTAAATTCCATCCAGCAATTGGTCAACTTCGCCTGAGCTTTGTTTTGGTACCACTCGATCAGCAGCGGGCCTCCGATTATGACTTCTTTATTTCCCAAAAACCAGATGAATTAATTTTTTTTTCGGTTAATAAATTCTTTCGGATGATGCGGCTAGGATATCGTAGCTTTGTTGCATTTCGCAATGCACTCTTTAAAGCAAAAAATGTATACGCTCATTTTTAATATTCATATATGGGAATTTTTTTGAACATACATATTTAAACCCAAAAAAAATATGAACAAACATAATAACAAATCTATGTAATAATAATAAATAATTTGATTCTATTGGTTCTAACTTTATTCTGTTTGAAGTACATTTATGCCACTAGGACATTATATTTCAAAAATGTTCAATTTGCATAAACAGACTTCTGAAAATGATTAATGTATTCTAAATGATATTTTATTTTTTCAAACGTTCGTTAACCTTATGATGCCAGCGAACGTCATCTCATGCAGAACAATCAATTTTGTTTCACGTTTATTAACCGGTCATGTAGTGATGGTTAAGATGACGACTTAGACACACCGCGGTCTCGAGTTCGATTCCCGGTACTAAGCACAACGCCGCGTCCAATTGTGTGTAATCTCGTTCGTTATGCTGACCATCTACAACGATCACCAATAATTGTAACATACGATCTGAAAGAGCTTGTAAAAAAAATCTCAATATAGGGTTAACTTTGACCTGCATAAAATATAAAATATACATGCAAAGAATTCTACACCATTTCCTGGACTTGGCCTGATTCACCTGATACAACAAATCGGTTATACTGTTGCTAAACTGTGTATTTGTATACTTTGTCGTCAAATAGTTAAATGAGATTTACCCTGAGCCCGCCACTGATAGAAATGTCTCCTAAAATAATATTTTTAATTATTTTCCTATGTAAGAATATAGTAAGTATCCAATAAGGGAGAGCTATGAGTTTTACTTATAGAAAATTTATCCAAGAGTATTAGAGAATATTTTTATTTTTATCCTATGTAAGAATAAAGTAAGTATCTAATAAGGGAGAGGTATGAGTTTTTCTTAAAGAGAACTTATCAAAGCGTATTAAGAGAATATTTTGCGAATACATATTATATAATTAGAGACATATTTACCATATTATTTTAAATAAAAAAACTGAATAAAACTGTAATACCATATATCTGACACTCGATTTTTAACATTAATTAGTTTTAGAGTTACGTCAATCACTAAGTTTTGTTTTCTACGGTACTCAAATAAATGTCATATTTTCTAAAAGAAACACACTTTAAAGGCTCTTGCTAAAGAATTTTAACAATATGTAATCTTATAGCGTTCTCTATAAAGATTTGTTTATGTTTTAATCTTACAAAACTCTTGGTCAAGAGAAATCCTACAGAACACTCATAAAGAAAGAAATTAAGAGAACTGTAAGACTAAATATGTCTTGGCTAAGAAAATTTTTCCACTAAAAACAATAAGAGTATACTAAGTATGGTGTAAGAAACAGCCTTAAAACAGAATCTGTCAAGGTGTAAAAATGCCATGTAAGAATATAACATCGTTTATAAATCGGCATTTCTTTGACAAGAAGCTAATAAGTATTCAGATTTAAACATTCTTGGAGAATGTTATTCTAGGGCTCTTTTAAGTGAAAAATATTCTTAAAAGAAAATTTATAAGGCAAAATGTTAGTTGGGTGGGCCTCTAAAAGATCTAGCAAGTGGTTCAAAAATTTGTTGTTAACATCACCTAGAATCTTATCCCGCTCAGTTTTCTGGGCACCCTGTGTAATATACTCATCTGAACATAATTATTTAATTAGTTATTAGTTCTAAATAAATGTACATGTGGCAGTACTTATCTTGGTCTAAAATATATACATGTGGGACAACCCTTCATTGTACTGCCAACACAATAGTTTTTAAGTAAGACACACAACGTGCGTGTAGCATCCATCTTGTGAGATATTATATAAAATTATATTGAAATAAAAAAATATATAAATGTAAAAGTGGCTTTACGCTTAAAGAATAATACACCCTGCTACACATTTTTGGTATTCTTAGATCATGAATATCTTACAGTTTAATTTAGACCTCCGCAAGTTTAATTCGCAACCCTGCCCAAGACAAATAATTATATTCATGATTTTTGTAGAATTTCGTGGCAATGACTTATCTTATGTATGGGAGCATTATTGTACTGAAGAGAAAATTGAGGACCGACTAGTTTATTATCAACCAGGAATGTAACTTAATCAAATAAACCAAAATAGAACATTCTCCTTGAATGTGAAAACAGCAACCTAAACTTCAATAAATCCATTAAATTAATTAATTAAGTTACATTTAGCATCTCGATTTTCATTTACATAATTCCACTTTGTTCACATTCATTTAATCAAAAAATGGAATGCTTAATAAATACGTCATTATGTGTTGCAAACCAAATCTCAATTCAACTCAAAATTAATATTTCAATATTAGTATTTTATTCATATAATTTAATTAATTTATAATCTTTTAATATTAATTAAATTAATTTAATATAATTAATAAATTTTAATGCAGTTTTTAATACTCCGTAAATAAATTAATCATACCTAAATAAACAATTAGCAGTTTCCTATTCGACTCAAGCTTACTCGATTATACGAAGTATAAGAATCCTATTTGAGTCGAATACATTAAAATTTTCGTTCTGTTTGTGTAGTTCATGTTTTATAAAGAATAACTATATTCTTGCAACTATATTGCGACATGTTGTATGTGTGTGACAACTATGTCTCATGCACACAAAAAAACAAAAACATCTCTAGTTCCAAGACGAATTATTGTTTGTTATTGTCTGATAATGACTACTGAAAGTAGTATTGGTAACTAAATGATGACGGCAACGTCGCATATTACTTTACATTTATTTTCATACAAATACATATTTACTTTTTATTTGTACACTCTTGACAAAAATATTTTACTTGTTCAAATTCATTTTTGAATTTAATAAAAAAATTATTAACATAATTTAAATATAAAAGGTGTCTTGATGTTAAAAATCGAATTGAGCCTTAATATTTTTATATTTAACGTTTAGTAAAGCATTTAAATATGTAGGTTTATTCGTATTTTTTAAAACAATGAAGTATGCCATTTTTTGATCTACGAGTGTAATAAAGATAGGTTATAGATCTTTTTCCTAAACCCAACAAAAATATTTAAAATGTTTATAGACATTTTATTGGTTTTGTTTTTCCACAAATATCAAACATTTATCTCGAATCTCGAATATGACGAATGAAGAACAAACATTTAGCTTATTTTGTTGATAAATTTACAAACACAATTGCACTAGGCAGAGAAATTAGGTATGTAATTAAAAAAAATAATTCGAGTTATTTAATTCAAACTCGAACAAATAAAATTCGTAAATATTTGGCAGAAAATAGGAGAATTAACAACATAAAAGCAACAAATTAAATCTAAATAATAATTCTCGACTTATATTCTGGAAAAAACAATAACTCCATTGATAACATCCACGTGATTGATAATATAACACCATGATTTTTTCTCAACAAAATATGCTGATTGTTGTTGTAATTTATTTTGTTGTTCCAAGAAACATACACAAAAATAGCTTTCGTTTTATTTGATATTATTATACGGCGTTACCGTGATGTAAATTGTTGTTGTTTCTTATGTATTTTTTGATGTTTTTTTATATTTCATAGAAAAAAAACCAAAACAAATTAGATTAGTGTTGGTTGTTTTTTTTTATTGAAAGCTTATATGTACACAACTAACACTATAACAAGTAGTCACTTTGTTCCTTTAAATTTTGTATAGTTCGTCTTGGAATTATAGATGTTATCGATTTTGATATACAAATACACACACAAGCACATATATACTAACTACGGTTTTTTTTTTTGATAAAATATTTGTAAAATATAACGGCCGCGATAAGATAGAAAATACCTCTCATATGAAATTTAATAAAACTTGTCAACTACATGGTTAATTACGATAATATTCGAAGCAAAAAATGAAAAGTACCTATTGTTAAATAGATGGCGTAGGTATGGCGAGTAGCGTTGGGTTACAATTTGTATTACAGCTTTTACTCACATCAAGATTGTCGCTTTTATCAGTCGATTTTGCCAGAATTTGCAAAACCATGCAATTCTTCACAATAATTTATCTTTTATTCTTATCTCTGGTCTTATCTCTTTACACCCTATTCCCTTAGTCGTGTCACTTGTCACTTGTACCGACAATCAAATTTTGGTATTCTCTTAGTCTATCGATGCAATAATCGTCGTTTGAAGTGACAAAAACCCTTTTGCGTCGCGTTCTCTTATATTATTGCTTCGATCGACTAAGAGAATACTAATTTAATGCCCCTCAATGCGACTTCAAGTCACCCAAATCTTATTGTGGTATTATGGTTCTCGCCGTGAATGTACATTGTACTCAGGAATAACTTATGAACTGGTCGATATGTAGGGAAAATTTATTGGAAAATTTCATGCTAACGACATTTTGTCATTTCTAGAATGACAAACTGGTCGTTTTCTGAGAATATGCAGTTTTGAGTAGAATATTTTCCTTAATTGGTTGATGAGACAATTTGTGGGATAAAACATAATTAGAATCATTTTTTTCTTCCTGTAATAGGTTGCGGTCGAGCGCTGTTTCTAATTATTTTTGGTGCAATAATTACAAAGGTAGAAATTGGGGGAATAGTTGGTAATAGTTGGTACTTTCTAGTGGCATATTCAAAGATATCTTTCCTTGCGTTTTTCATGAAATTTTTTCGAAATTAGATCACTTTCGAACAATTTTCCTTTGGCAACTGAAGAGTGAATGTAACGTACCAGAGTTTACGAGGTTAGCGGTTGGTTAAATTAAATTGGTAAGCTCGTTTAGTTGGGTAGTGTACAAAATCAGTCTGCAACTGGAATACATCGGGTTCTACACCCTGACATTCCATCTTTCCGAACACATAACTTTCTTCATCTGATAATACATATCGGCTGTTGTACATATTAATGAATCGTGCAATCCCAAAATATTTGTGAAAGGTGGGAGAAATATGGCGAATATATTTTGCACACCTAAACAAACGAAAAAAATTGATTTAAGGTAGTGCAAAGCAAAAACGGGTCTCTTTCCGTGCGGTAGCCAAGCCGAATAAGCTGATAACAACGGAAGATCAGGAAAATAAAACAACAAAGAAATAAAGATAGGCGGACAGTAAAACAAAACGAGCCGATTTTATTAAAGTAAAAGTGATAAAAATGTGATTTTATTTGTGGCGCCCAATTTTATTTAAGATTTATTGTCTGTCAGGAAATTCGCGAGCTAATGTAACGAAATCCCCAAAGGGATCTCGTTAACAGACAGGAAAATAGAGGTCTGGTGCGGTATTGTAGCTGGCTAGAGCTCACGGTGCAGCGTGGGGTTTTCCAGACATATGAAAATTATTTTCGCCACGGCCTCAGCGCTTAAGAAAATAATAAAACGGGAGTGCTCGATCCGGAGTGACATCTTCAACTCCAAGCGCCCCCGCCGTGACTGCCATACGGGCCTCCCCTCATCGGCCCGCCTACCGGGATGCTGTATCCCAGTCGCGACGGCTACCGATGCCGATGAGGTATGGAAGGACGCCCGCATCACAATCCCAGCGACGACCCCCCGGAACGGAAGACGTCACCCCGGCGCGATCAACTCAGATGGCGTGCCGCCCTCCAGCACAGCCTGTCCTGGAGGAACGAACGACACGCTCGGAATAGAAATGGAAAAGCCGACCTTCCACATGGTCGCACCTCACACCATCAGATCAATCAAATTATTTACGCGGACATGGTGCGACGTAGCACACAACAACAAGAAAACTCAATAAGAATCTTGTCTTACGGTTTGAGCAAAAAAAAAAAATGAGGTGTCAATACACTATAATTACGTTAAAACTGATTCTACGTTAAGATTTAATTTCACTTTCACTATTCATTGTTGGTCAAAAGCAAAAAAAACAAGGAAAACTGCACAACGCACCAAATCCTCACTGAAAACCTGTTATTGAAACGAACCACACCCAAAACAGAATATGCGAGCAAAAAAAAACAACGGAAATCTTCCAAACGCATCCAAATCAAAACGAAGAAAAAGTAAGAAAAATTTGATCAAATTTGCTCTGAGTGGAGTGGCCGGCCATCGGTGCACCACCACTAATCGACGATATGACCGTACGAACAAATATAAAAATATTTTAGAAAAAATAACGGGGGAAAACAAACTGTTACAAAAAATTTACAATTGTTTTTCCTCATTGCGTACCTTTTATTTGTATATGGCCCATCCGGCCACCCGCAACCAGCACCGACGTAGGATCCCCCTCACAAGGGTTGCCCTGCCCCCATGGGCGAGAACACAGCTTCAATATCACAACTTTACCACCGTTAGTTAACGGGGTTACTACGACAACAGCAACGTACACTTTTTTTCTCCCAAATGAAGCACAAAATCACAGTTCTGCAACGGACCACTTATTTGACGGCAAAACTGGACACCAAAACTTTCCTTTTTTTTTTTTATTATTATTTATGAAATAACTTTAAGCCCTTTTTATTTATTTTTATTTTTTCATACAAAATTTTAGTTTATTCAACTTTAGGTTCACGCATTTTTATATTTATAGTTATACAGATTTTTTTTTTAATGGTTTTATTTATTTATTTAAACATTACAGGTGTCAAATTTAAGAATTATGTGATAATTTAATACAGAAGATTTATACTTTAATTTAGTATATACAAAGTTTTATTCTATTTTTAGATTTAATTGGTAAAAAAAAATTTGAATTACACAAAAAAAAAGAATAATAAAAAAAATAGGATTGCAACGTAATTCCTATGAATCACATTTATATCTTTTAAAACGACTAAAATTTATATCTTTTAAACACCTCACCATGAAGGCAATAAAAAAAACTCGACCAATTTATATCATCAATTTCAAAACTAGACTACCAAAATTCAAAAATATTTTTCATCAACCAGAAAAATAAGACTAAGAAATTTTCCCCCTCCTTTTTTCTATCTTCTCGCATCGCTTTGCATTTCGTTCGCTGTATCTGTGCACATATTTTTTTTTTTTCGTTTAAATAATTTAAATTTTTATTGTATTTATGTTTGGTGCACAAATACAACGAACGAAAAGCAAATCGACGGCGCAAAACATATGTATACATTTATTCGTACGGCCACATCGAACTCGTCGAATACACCGATCGGTTAATTCCCCACTCAGAGCAATTATATCACGCGTTAAATAAGCCAATAACACCAGAAGAAAAATGGAATATTCCAGAGGGAATATACTAATAACTAAAACATCCCATCTCTCTAGTACACAATACATGTCCTTCAAACACAAATTCGTACGAGATATGTACGTTTGTACATATCGATGATGAAAGATAAAAATACGTAAATGCAAAAAGAATTCAAAATATGTTTGTATACAAGAGGATGGAATGTTATACTTAAATTTGGTGAAGTATAATCTGAGCATCATAGTAGTTTTTTGTAAACCTTATACTTTTTAAGATATTTACATAATAAATTTTCTGGACCAAGGGAGTGGCCACTTCCGGTTAGCCGATTTGGAGTAAAATTCACTGGGACTTCCCAATTTATCAAAAAAGCTTAAATCTGACGTTTCAGTTCGATTGGTTAAACCATCTGGGCCGTAGAGAGGACACAGACAGACTGACAGACTGACAGACTGACAGACTGACAGACTGACAGACTGACAGACTGACAGACTGACAGACTGACAGACTGACAGACTGACAGACTGACAGACTGACAGACTGACAGACTGACAGACTGACAGACTGACAGACTGACAGACTGACAGACTGACAGACTGACAGACTGACAGACTGACAGACTGACAGACTGACAGACAGATACCATTTCGAAACCCACTTTTTCGGACTCAGGGGACCTCAACACAAATAAATCTCTAAAAATCTCAAGGTCCAAAATTTTCATAATTACTATACTTTATTTTACTAGAGTAAAAGAAAGTAAAAGACATGAACCCTATCGAACATCAAAAATAGTGATGGTTAGAATATCTCACCACAGAATAATTATTCAGGACAAAAATTTTGGTCGCCTCATGAGTCGGTGAGGCGAGAATTACCGGATCGTAATGGTATTAGTTATTGTGTGTGTTCGAATGCTCTTTTATTATTCATGCTCTTCATGCTCTTTTTAGGTTTTCGTATAGTTATTTTGTGTTCTTTGTTGAGATTAGGGTTTCGTATACGAATGAAATTTTTAAAGGGAAAATAAATTGACTAAAATGCAAAATAGTTTATTAAAATTTTATTAATTTCAATTAAAATTGTGTATAACCTGCAATTCGATATATTTAATTTCAAATTATTTATATTCATAAATAAAAATTTTCTTTTAAATTGATAATAAAGACGATGTAAAATAATGTATTTGAAAATCCCATATGATTTTGTTTACGTTCCATATGGCATTGGGAAAATGTATAAAATGCATGTAGTAGCTAGCAAGATAAACAGAAAATAAAGGAATAAGAAAATAGATTTTTAATAATAGGTACATATGTATGTTCAAAATATTATATTTTGTTAGTAAACAAGAGCAATTACATTTAAAAATTCAAATGTTTTACGTTATGTACTTACAATTTTTTCTACCTTTTTTTATCTTGGATATTATACTAAAAAAAAATATAAAGGGCAAAAAAGATTTCGTAAAACATCATTATCAATTTCAAATACAGTTTGTTAAAAAAATTTGCGATTATTCTCGATTTGTTTAAATTTATCAAATTTTCAACAGAATTTTTTGATGGCTTTAATATTAAAATGAATTGAATCAATCAAATATTGTGAAAGTACAGTTTACATTATGTATTTGAATGTATTTGAGTGTAAGTATTTTTAGTAACCTTTACATAATGTAAACTGTACTTACACAATATTTGATTGATTTAATTAAGTTTATAATAAAAAATTAATCTACTTTTGCAACACGAAACCTAAAAAATTAATAAACAAACATGTTGAGTTAAAACTAAAGAAATACATTTTTTTATTATACAATAATAGAACTATACTAAAATTGGAATATTCAAAAAATACTTACAACGAACAACACAGTATTGTTAATTCTCCTGCTTCATAGCAAGTGAAATATTCTCACACGCGAGTATAAGCATCAACAATTTTTGCCGTTTTCAACCGATTGGCTTATTTTTGATACTTACCGTCACAAAACGATACACTAATACAAACAACGTATATGACACAATACGTATGTACACAATAACAAAATGTATCTTATACTCCTTGTACGTATACAAAATTCTCATGAGGCAGTGAGGAATTTTGGGATCAAAATTTATGTACAGAATGAGCACAAAAGAAAAAAAAATGAACTAGTTAAGATTATTAACATGGAATGCAAGTTGAAAATGAAAATTGGTTAGCCCCCTTTAAACTTTTTTTAAAATAATAAATATTGCTGTCATATGTAGGTTTGTGCTACCCAAAAAAGATAACTTATTTGACGGTCTCATGTTGCATACCTACGATTATATACTCGTATATAACAACCAAAACACACATTTCAGTGCTAAAAATAATGAACAAATTTAGTGAACAAATATATAATTTTATGAACAAATTTAATGTATAGTAATTATATAATTTTTGTTTTGCTTTTGAAGATGTATATAATGTGTGTATGTACAATATACACAACATTATTATTATTAATAACCAACAGTAGTAGTTCATTCACATACGCTTTAAATCACTAACCGTAAAACTCATTTTGAATTTTAATAAGCCTTACATCATATGCACAAAAGAAACGGAGAGAGAACCACATAAACCTTTTAACTTTACTATAAATAAATATTTTTTCCCGCGTACGCAAAGCATATTATATGTATAACATAACATAAAATTCAAAGCACAATCCAAAAACTAAATTTAAAACAAAGCATTAAGGGGTTTTAATATTTAAAAGTTTCTTTATTGTTTCAGAAGATATTTTACCTAATGTAAGAAAACAATATGTATTATAACATTTTTTTAACAAATATGTAATGTGCATAGATGAAACCGAAACGCAATGAAATAAGGGAATCTCGATAAATTTTATTACGCTCGATAAAGTTTAAGATTTTTAATATTTATTATCGCTTCAGTGCGGTTTGGTGGAACTATTATATAAACACGTAAAAATAAATATTGAAAATAAAAAATAGATTTTAAAAATACAGTTTTTTTTTTATTTTTGGCTGTTTTTTCTCAAACGAGTAACTACTGTAAGGCCTGTATTACATTATCATATTTACATGACATAGAAAAATAATAATTTTTTTCTAACATGAAAAACGATAAGAAAAATACTACATTACACTGCTTGTGATATTTTTCATCATATTAAACCAGAAATAGAGCAAAAACGATTCTATGCTTGTGCAGCAACAGTTTCTGCTATTACAATTGAATATGCAATTTCGAAAAGGGCACATGTCGTATATTTTGACAACACCGTTTTTTTCACGTAAATGTGATGGAAATAAATCGCCACACCTATTATGTTTGAAATAGGCACATCCATTGTATTAATATTGCTACCAGTGTCGGAGCGTGTAACAATAATTTTGAAAAGATCACAACTCTTGGAGATGTGCCCTTTTCGAATTTAATGCATTTTAATAATCAACGACGGCGATATATTTCTGCCTCTCTTACTGACATGAGTCAATACAATAATAATATTGCTTCAGCTAAAACATGCAAAATTGTTTATACAAGCCGTGCTGTGCCTATACATATTGATTTGATTGATTGATTGATTGCGATGTACGATCAAGCATTAAGCAAGTCTCCCGTATTATAAATGCGAATACCACACCACTATACCCATGTTGCAACACGACACCATAACTCTCCCTTACCAAGGAAATATTTACCATCATACTCCGCTTTTCATGAAGCCAACATAGCAATATTTCACCTCGTAAAGGAAGGCGCCACATCGATAACCACATAAGTCTAATAGTTGTGATATCCGCCCCTGGCCAGGCCGCCGTCGTACACCTTTTTACATATAACAAAGAATCAACCCGGTTCCAGACACCTAAGTAGTTGATAGTTAGTAAATTTGTTAGTAATATATTTTTATTAATTTATTTAGCACAAGACAATACAATTTAAAGTTGATCTACTGCTCCAACTCCTGTATGGTTGTTTCAGGTTCTTCAAGACATTCCTAAATTTAAAATATGCATTAATTCTTTATAATAACTATTTTAAAATTAATTAAGTATAAATTTGATTCTCTGAAATAATTTCTAGATCAATCCCTATGTACCACAAATAAATAACCATTAAAAGTTTGATAATCATTCAACCAACTACCATCTGGCCATCGTGCTGTCATCACAGCCATTGTCATCTTGGTCGAGTTTCTCAGGAAACTAAAACCATTTTAACTAACCAATATGAATACTAATACAGCCGTGTTTTCCATGAGAACTGCACTAGAACTCGATAAACTTTAAATTCCTTTTATTCTATGTAAAACGAAAAAAAATAAATTCATAAAGCGCGAATGTGTAGTGTATTTGATATAATTACATATTTTAAGTTTAAAAATTTCCCCCTTCAGTTATTTCATCAATATTTCCTTATTTCTTGCTGACGTCATTACACGCAACTACACTCGATAAATTCATGGGTTTATCCAGTGTAACTAAAAAATAAGCTATAATTGTCATTGTTTATTGCCGTAACAACTTAAAATGTGTATTTATGTGAAATGCACTACACATTATCACTTTAAGAATTTAATTTATTTTTCTGTTTACTTAGAATAAATGGAATTTAAAATTTATCGAGTTCTAGTGCAGTTCTCATGGAAAACACGACATACCAAAACTATCATTAACAATTATACCAACAAGTATGAACATTAACACCAGTATGAACACCAATACCAACACCCACTTCAATACCAATACCAACCTCAACCATAATATTAAGCCATATGAATAATTCAACATCAACAATAAAATTCTACGGGAATGTTAAAAAATTATAAATTGCTAAGTTATAATTCAAATTCACAGCACTTGTTTCATTAGCCACCGTTCTCCTGTAGATAGTTAATTAATGGTTTACCTACTGCAACTAGATTCAAAAATAAAAGCTGAAAAAATATATATTTTATATATTTAACCATACTATTAAAAATTCAACTAATCGGAAATTTCCTAAAAATCTTGCAAAAGGATATTAATAATGCTTAAATTACTTATTTATTTACTCGGTTAATGATGTTTAAATTAATTACTATGAACTACACAAAAGGTTTAGAATATTAATTGTTTAGATAAGTACCACATGTGTACACGATATACACTAGTACATGTGTACACGATATACACTAATAAGACTCAAATAGAGTTTCCCAGGTTACTCTGAAAACTAAATTGCTTTACTACTTAACCAATAGCAACCAACTTATATAAATTAGGTAGTAATAAATAAAAAATATAATAGATATCACTAGCCAACACAAACTCCACGCTACATAGCCGCTGTATGCTTGGCGTTTCTAGGGTTTGAGCGAGAATTCACCAATATTTCTGCAGCCTGGAGACGATCCAATAACTACATACAACTTAGTATAACTTATAACAACCACACCATCAGACAAAATACTCGAACGAACTTATGACACTTTGATATAATTAAATTCAACAACCAAAAAGTGCTAAAATGTTTCCATCAATACCTCAAGGTGGTTTGGCGTCTACTGGAGGGGGGATCAAAGTTGAGTAGATTAATCTACCAGCTCCGTAACCTTCCAGTAGGGTGCGCATCACGTGAGCTGTTCTGGTCTTGTCATTAGGCAGCTGCGTGATGGGTACAATTGTGTAAGGGGTAACCTGTTCACAATTCGCAAGTGTACGTACTGCCTCCTCGTGGCAACCACTGGTAACTAAGGCCACTTGGCACATTTTTGGCCATTTGGCACAGGCTAAAGTACGGCGCTAAAGGAGAAAACCTTGACAAAAACCCTAATCTAAGGTGGAACAGCATATGCCGAAAGATAAACGGCTGATAGGTTAATCAGCCCAAAATATGCGGACTCTGGATACCAGGCACCCTCCAGCTTTATTTAGCCTTCCTGTAGTAATGCTGGGTGACCTACAGGTGATTTGCAATTCCCAGCAACTCATAAGAGTAAAATCAAACGGAATACGGGACAGGAGTAGGAATATACGGGAGTGGGACAACCCTCTCGAGGTCCTTGAGCTCCAATGCTACTGTCTTTCTAGCGGAACTACATGCTATAGTAAACATCTAGGAGGGAGAGCAATAAGCCCAGATAGTATGTATCACTTACCGGGAGGCAGTATTGTCAGGTTCATTAAGAACCTGAATATTGACTGGACGGATAATTTAGCAGGGGCCAGCACAATAGATCTTTTAGGTCGCAGTGCGAAGTGGCTGATCGCCCGCATGCCCCCCCCCCCCAATAATAACAATAATAATCAATACCTCAAACATTCTTGCAATGCAACGTAGTACACAACACCACATGAAAGGAAACCTCCTCTATCCTAGACAACGCGCGATGCCGCTCATTCAACCAGTATAGTGTTTCCATCAATATATATAAACTACAATTTAACACCAACAAAGCGATTGACTTCAGCAGAAGATACTTTTTGTCACCTTAGAACAACATTTTTAACTATCTTTATACAAGCATTGTTATGCTTGATTGATTGATTGCTTGCAATGTACGGTCAAGCATTAAGCCAGTCCCCCGTATCATAAATGCGAATACCACCCCACTATACCCATGTCACAACAACACCATAACTCTCCTTCACCAAGGAACTTATAAAAATGTATATACTTATACAGACAAAATTGACGGAGACTCTCCATATGACCAACGGAAATCCTAGAATAAGCAAGACATCCACCGAGACTCTCCATCAATTCAACAATAAATATCCACACACACATAAGTCATGCACTAATCGCAAAATAACTTCAACATCACCTCGAGACTCATTATATGTATTTAATTTAATGAAATTCACAATAACCAGCATTTACCATAGACACTAACACTAACATCCCCTAATGCACATTTCTATGCGCCATATAGTGACATTTAAAATTTGGCATGCACAAATAAATAATTTGTTATGTTTTGCGTATTTCTGTTTCGGAATTCGACTCAAATGTACTCGATCATACGAAATATGTATGTATAAGAATCCCATTTGAATCGAACAGACGTACATTTACTCTGCATACAAACAATACACTTATAGCAAATAAACAATTTCCAGTTTTATACTACATATTCAAACACATTAAGAAGAGTAGAAAGGTTAAAACAGAATAATATTGTTGCCGTCTTACTTTGGTAAAAGTTACTCCTATTCTAACAGGAATGAAATTCTGCCCAAAGTAAGAGCCAAGAAATTTTTTTTTTTTTTTACTTTCAACAGTTGGTACCAAGCCAATTTTTATTAAATATAATTATTATTTAGAATTTTAACAAGTACAATATAGTGATAACAAGAGAATTGTTATTTAATACCAAATCATAAAACCAAACAGATTTAATATATTTACTCCAGTGGCAAACACCACAAACTACGGTAAGAAGAGAATTTTTCTATACCTATTTCTCAGTGGAATGAAATCATTCATTCCGGAATGAAAATGCAAGGCACTGCCGTTGCAAAATTCCCAAAGTAAGGCTACATATGCCTTCATACATATATCTACAACCCTTACCGAAGCAAAATCATATAATAAAAATAAAAGAAACAAAAACAATTTTTTTTTTCCACAATTCATACCACATATATGTATGTATATATACACATATATATATATACACATATATATATACATATATATATGTTTATCCTATACTTTGACGACAAAAATTTTGTATAATGTAAACTTTGACGACATTTGCATACTTTGGCGACTGTCGCCAAAGTGTCACCAGGTTTAACGCATACTTTGGCGACATCGCGGAAATTGTCAAAAAACGAATACTTTGACGACTGTCGCCAAATTATACCATGTTTTGATGTTTTCCTTATGTCGTCAAAGTTTGCGCAAAACAAAAATTTGAAAATTTATGAAAAATGTTTAAATCATTGGTTTTTCGCAAATTTATTGATTAATTGTAAAAAAAACCATTATTTTTTAAAAAATTTGGTTGTTTATTTAATATTAATATAATTCGTTGGGCATTAAAACTGCTAATAATTGACAGACACCCTGTTTAAATGCACTACACAAATACATACATCGTAGCGAATGATAAAAAAATAACAAAATTGCAAAATCGAATGTGTTGTAATTTCGTTTCTCGTGCCACGTACTAATACTATTACAAATTGGCTGTACATAAAAATATGTCAAACATTTCTGTTGCTCTACCAAATTTTCAGTAAGTATTATTTTTTAAATGTTTATTTGGTTTTTTTACAGTTTATTTACCATTACTTTTTATGTCAAATTAGTTTAGCATTAGTTTAGTAGTCAAATTAGTAATCAGTATACCCAAGGCGACCGAGAATGAAATCGAAAATGGTACAAACTAGGTTAATCCTAAAAAGTTGTAGAAGGTGACAGTTTTCAAACAGAAGAGTTTTTCGAGTTTTCGAAATTGGCAATCCGGTCAGTAATAAGATATGCAAGATATCAGAAGTTTATTAAACGGACCTAATGGAAACGATTTGTGATCTGTGATTAACTGGACGATTATGCAAAGGCAACATATAAACATAACGCATGAGCAACATAAAACTCGGAGTTCTTGTTCATTACGAGGAAATTGCTACAAAATTATTTATGGATGAAAATCAAACCGATATTGATTTGCAATTGTGTGAAAGGAATAAAATATGAAAGAGGACGAGATCCAAGCTGAAGGTGAATGTGATGAATTATAAATACACGTGAAAAATTAATGTGTTGTTCTCCAAAATGTGATTATTCTAGCATTGTGGGTTTACATCAATTAATTTATGATTAATTTTCATCCAGGATGTTTAAATCAATACTGTATTGTAAAACCAAATATGCGGGTTGGTTTAATCAGCTATCCACGAATAAAATGTTCAAACGTACCAACCATGCATTCAATGAAGAATCTCATACACGAAGGTTGAATGTTACGTATTGGAATTAAGCCGTATAAACTTCGAGTATATTAGCACCGTGAATGCATGAAAGGTGATGGTTATACATAATGATTTTCAGCATGCTGTAAATTGAGCAATACCTTTCAAAAATTCTTTTTTTTCCTCTTCCAGGAACTCCAGCCGCCGGATGATTGGATTCCGTGTTAGTTAAAAAAAACGTTCCAAATGTCATCTGACCTATTCAAGGCAGTTTGTTGATTATCAATAGAGAAAAATTCAAATCTAATCGACGAAATGAAATGTTTGAAAATGAAATAGAATGGATGGAGGCCTCCGTTAAACAATATCAACGCCAACTCTCTTATCCCATAATTCGAATGGAATTGTTAATAATGGTGATCCAAAGGCCTCTTACATAACTGATATTGTAGGTATCGTAATTCTTGCCATTGCATTACGATTTGTGTGCAAATTATTATAAAATTATAATACAACTAATAAAATAAATAAGATGTATTTTTAAGTAATTTTGTTGTTTTTGTAATGTAGTTACGCACCACATAATACGCACTTAGTGTGGGGAATTTCCATATTTTACCTAAAGGGAGTTCGTATACATATTAGTTTCTTATAAATTGACACTTTCACTTTGCGAATTTTATCAGTATTTAGTTAAAGCATATAAAACCACTGCCAATCTTGTACTACAATTAGTAAAATATATAATTTACATCTTGAAATGAAAAGTGCGTATTTATCTATCACCAATGTTTTACTTATAAAAAAACTGTCTCAACAAGGTCAGATGGTTCCGTACCAAAGTATCGACCGCAGCACAAACAATTAATGTCGGTTATTTCTTCATACTCTATTGAATATATTTACATCAATTTCTACCATTAGGAGTGATAGTAGTACACACTTATATAACTGTAAATGATAAAAAATGATTAGTTAGTTTTCGGGAAATGATACGACCAAAGAATATTTTCTTATCAGAATTTCCTTGATTAAATATTCTAATAAATGTTGTTAAGTTTCGGCTGAATAAGAGTTTGACAAAATTTCTTATTAGCGATTGGGACTTTACGAAACGAATACTTATACTCACATATATGGAATTTCAATGTTTGGGGAAAATCAATGAAAAATTCGAACCTGAGCAAGATGTTGAAGAGTACATAATGCAGCCAAATGCAACTGAAGGAAAAATAATATCGCAGAAATTAAGAAGTGGGAAGATAACGACGAATTAAAATCCTCGTACAGCATCGTAGGACTCAAATGATGCTATACCGCACGAAAGTATTACAAAAATGCTTGCAATGCATTTATAATTATCTATATAGTATAAGTAGGTAATTTGTGCGAATAATTGCCACAAGATTATTCTTAATTCTGATATCGTACCATACAAGATCTACAACCAGGAATAGCTGATATAATATTGCCGTATAAAAAATATCTAGGAAAGCGTTTTTATTGTGTGTGATATACCTCCGAAAAACCATCGAACCCTTATCGCTCCATGAAAATGGTGCAGTCGAAAATCGATTTAATAACCTCATTGGAATTGAAACACTTCCAACTCTCGTAGAGTGCGGTAAACTAATCAAACAGTGTTCGTTACTTTTTCGCCGGGAACCCCAAACTCTTAAAACGTTTATAGATAATCAACGAAACGCTGTACAATTATTCGTTAAAAAGATTGACAATATTTTATTTGCATTTGAAGAAGGAATGAAGAATTATTTAATATGGAATAAGGGGAAATATTATGGAGGCATTTTCTTTTTGACGGAGTATGGTCGTTTTCATGAGGTGAGAAATAACCGAGGATACCAGTATTAGATTGTGGGTTTGTGTTGTGTACGAAATTCTATTTTCTTCCAATTTTGGAAAAATGGTGTCTACAAATACCGTGCAAACTGGCTTACTAACTTCTGCTTTAGATTCGGTCTATGTTAATAATTTGTTATTGTCATGTCAACGACTTCAGCACAACGAAATTACTAATATTCAAACTAACCGTAACAGATATTTATATCAGAAGATTAACTTGTATTATTTTGTGAGTTACAAGAACTTTCTGTAGTTTTAGTTAGCTTTGCTGAGTCTTTATGTTGAAGTATATACTATATCTCTTTTGCGCATTAAAATTGGATTTTATGGAAATATTAGATATCTAATTCATAAAATTAGATCATTGATCGGATATTAGCGTTTTTGTGAGAAGTTTAATCTATTTAAATCGATCAACTCAAACCTATGTATGGAATATTATGTCTGGTAATACAATCCGCGATCACCACACTCAAAGCTAATTGGGGCCAATTAATTAAATCATTTTATTTACTCTTAAATAACTCAAAACATTTAGACATATAAATCTTACGGTACGTAAGTGAGATGGGATCGGTGCTGGTATTGTAGGTTAATAAGGCAATAAATTTTCAAATTTAGAGAAAAATATTATAGACTTTCGATCAATAACTACAATATATATACCAAAATTTACTTTACAGTTTGAGAAAATTGTTGTGCAATTTCGGTTGTTGTAGTACTACCATACTGGTATTGTTTTTTAAGATTTAGGGAGAAATACGAGTATTATGTAGATATTGACACTCTTCTAGTTAGATAATTATATAAATAACATTAAAATTTGGGGTTCTTCGGATTTAATATATGCAATTTTCACTAAAAAAGAAATCTTAGCTTTGAAACGAATTATGTTATTACGTATATGTTACCAAATCAATAAAACTAAATTAAATTAATTTTACCCAAAATAAATTCACCGTATAAGGGAATCACAATTGTATTGTATATTACTACCAAAGATAAAAATATAATAAAGATTATTCAATTAGAGCAAGTTATAAAAATAAATTAAGAGGGCGAAAGGATGCCTCCAGCTTGAATTACATTTGAAAAAAGTATTTGCTTTATAATACTACTTCTGCGTACAGTAATTTTTTACTTTGAAGGAGACATCTTATTATAATATGATTTTTGATATTATTAATTCAAAAGTAATCAAATTATGTAATATTTTCAAGACACAACAGTTTCTACTTGTTTGTTTGTTTGTTTGTTTGTTTCTTGATTTATTTTTTACCGTCCTACCTTACGCCTGGAGTAGCCAAATCGAGGACGGGCGGCTACAGATCCGTCTTTGAAAACCACCTGCACATTGCATTGCTTCATGCCAACCCGTAGTGCTGACATGAAAGGTGGGTCGGCCCATGGATTCTGCACTCTCAACAGGGGGTCATAGATGTGTTCATCTTCATCACCGATCGCAATCAGATGATGAAAAATCCCTTTTGCATCCCGCCCCTATAGGGATTCGAACCCGGTACCTCCCGATCCAACCGCCGCAGCTTTAACCACTGCGCCGTTTGCTCGGTCAGTTTCTACTTGAATATTAGATAGTATAGTATAATAATATACAAAAATTATATCTAATTATTCTATTAACAGATGTACATATATACATAATATCAATGTTTGTTTATTAATAATTATATCCATATTATATTTCAAATTTGTTTTTTTTATAAAAATAAAATTGAGAACTCAGCAAGGAATTTGGCAAGTAGCTTTATTAAACATTTATTATAAAAACCATTCACATATGTTCCAGTATGGGGTTTGCCGCAATCTAAAATTTGAACTTCTACGATGAGCCAGAGGAATTACCACGCACCTCGAAAAGGCGAATCTAAACGCGACTTTATATTTCACCGAAGAGGTAGAATTCGCTTTCATGCAACGCTTCGTGTTACCAATTCGAAAAGATAGCACGGTGGACGAAATCGAGACTTATAATGTGATGCCTATTAAAAATCTGAACACCATCTGTGTTCTTCTTGTCTTTTTCTATCATTCTTAATGCGTAGAGCCCTTTGTACCTAGCTCAACCAAGGCCGTTTCATGAGGTTTGATCGTCTGGGGTTTGTAGATAAACTCCCCAGTGGCCTGAATAAATTTTCAAACCAAGAGTCCAATAAAAGCCTTTAATATTAGTTTTCCTTTTATTCTTTTCTCTTCTTATTCTGTATAGCCCGTGTAGAGTATTTATCTATCTTAAAAAAAAACTACAGCTGAGCACATAGAATTCTTGTGGAAACTTACGGCGATTCTCTATCGGAAACAACATGCAGAGATTGTCTTTGGCGCTTTAAAAAAATTTGTTTTGATATTGAAGAAAAAAACGTCTTGACTCACCGATAAAGTTTGTAGTTTTTCTAATATATCCGATTATAGAAGTGAAAAACCAGACAAAGCATTATTGGCAGAAACTACATTCAATCTACGACTTCAATATTTTTTTTTAAAAAAATGTCAACTTTCGATAATATTATTTAGAAATAGATTAATATACTTAAAATGCAAAAACATACTTCAATTAGAGAATTCTACTTCACATTTGAGGGTCATGATCCATTATGATTTTACGTCCTGCGCATTTTAGCTTCGTGTCGAGCCGTTGCACTGACATGAAAGATACCACAACAATATTTTTTGGAAGTTGCCCGTTTCGCCCGTTTGCAAGTTGCCGGGATTCGCAGATATGCATAATATTTGAAGTCTTCAACACACTCGATTCGGTTCACTCCCTCTTCTATTTACTTTTGTTTAAGTAAAATTAACACAAAATATGTCTACACTAAAATAACCTAATCAACCAAAAAAGTAATAACAAAAATATCTTCTCATAATATACACCTGCGGGCTGTATAATTTACATTTTCGAGCAACATAATGACGATTCTAATGTTAACCAAAACAAATAAATTTTAATTTATTCCATATTCAGTAATTTTTTATTTATTCCAATTATACAGATACAAACTATTGTTTTTTAATTTTATTAAACAAACTTACAACGGAACTCTCTTCCGTTGCTCAGTTTTTCGTTGATTATCTATAAACGTTTTAAGAGTTTGTGGTTTCCGGCGATGAAGTATCGGACAATCTTTGATTAGTTGACTGCACTCTTCGAGAGATGGAAGAATATCAATTTCAGTAAGGTTACCAAATCGATTTTCTACGGCTCCTCTTTCTTCGTCAGTCCATCTTTGTCTTTTGGTTTTTCCGTACGGCGAGGCTAAAGTAGAAATAATAATTACTTAAAATTGTTAAAAATATAGGCAGAAAACTTACTACTACGTCGTTTTATTAGTCTAGGGGTAATGCTATCAGCGGAGTTGGTAGATTTAATGGAATTGTTACCTTGATTAGGCATGTTGTTTTCCATTGCGTTATTTTCATCTTCACTGTCAGAGTCACTCTCCCCTTTATTAACACCCATAGCAGTTTCTAGTAATTCCGAAATGACTGTCACATCTCTATACGGAGCCCGAACTCGATATACTTCTTTATGAACGTCCTTATGGTGGCCCATAAAATTTGCAAGATCCTGTACCTGATTTTCATTAATCCCGAGCATTGCGGTATAGGTGGCTATATGCTTACGTAGCGTAGTACCACGGAGTGATTCAGGTATTACTGCACCACAATCTTTCGAGAAAGTCCGCATAAGAGGACATGCTCGTAGATATTTTTTCGACCTCTTACTTAGCGATGGCACGCTAGACGCCGCAAGACGTATTTGTTATCTGGGTCTACTCCTGCTTCCAACCTATATTGAAGTATTAGATCTATCCACTTTACTAATGAAGAATCGAGCAAAACTGGAACAGTGCGGTTTAGTTTTCCCCGGATCGTTACCCGTACATATCCTTTGACACGCTGTCGAGCTTTCGCTGGTAATTGCTCAAACAATTTAGGTTGCATATTTTTATAACCAGACTCTCGTCTTTCGTAGTCCGCTATTAAAAACCGTCCAATTTCCCCCGACCGACGTCTATTGAACATCTGCAGAAGTATTAAACACGCCTCAGATAGGTTTTTCCATGCAGAATAATCAAAACCATTTTTTAAACTCTCGGTGGCATTTCCGCAAATTTGCTTTACGTAGATATATAATTTTAGTATGTCTTCTTCCGTTGGCAAGACCACAGTCTTTTCTCGTTTTCTGTTTATTTGCTCTTTAGCTACTTTTTTATTGATAGCAACTGCGTAATCTTCTTCAAAAAGAATCATGAAATTTTCAACAGCTTTTTTCTTTTCATCGTCCTCTTTCTTAATGCATTCGGCAATTAGAATAACTGAACATTTTTTTATTGACGTGCCTAGCCTTGTTGCATTTGACGGTGACTTGTATGATCCTGTGGCTGAATTGTATTATGCGACTGTTTTTACCGCGTCCACTACAACATCATAATATTTGGGATGGAATATAGAAGACAATTCATTAATGTTTTCTGTTTTCGCCACCACTGCAAGTTTTAAGCGGCCTAGTAATCTTAAGTGACTACGAATCATCTCGTCCTGGTGTGACAAAATATATTTCTCACATAATCTGTTGCCTGCCATAATGATCAATTCATCGTACTTGATCGATCGTGTGATCTTATCATCATGCATTTGAGAAATTAACGTTTTAAGTTCTTTACTCGCACGAGAATGAACATACCTTGCCATTTGCCTGCCTTTGTTGATAATTTCTCGAACACCCTTTGTATGATTCAAGTTACATTTTTTATAGTGTATTCGAATTGATCGTTTTGAAAACGAACCACGGCATTTGGTGCACACTATATAGTCTTCTGCAGTATTATGCGATTTCAGTTGTTTTTGACGACAATTAATCACGATGCCACTATTGTACTCAGGTTGCGTATTGTGAATGAAATTTCCATTTCTTCTAATTTGTTTTATTAACTGCATTCTTGGCAGCGACTTCTCCGGATATTTCATCAAAAGTTCATCAACATCAGTTTCGGTTCGATGCGTTTTTAAATGGCGTGCAAATTGCGTTACCAACTTCTTACAATACAAACAAAAATCCTTTTTTATTTTTCTTTTGTTGTCACTACTCATCGACTCGGGTACTACTAAATTACGGATATCCAATGTTGGTCCAGAATATGAAATATTAGTAGACTCACAAGATATATTTTGAGTAATCATGATGGTTGCATCAGTTTCATTAGTATCTGCGGTGAAGTCTGGATCGCTTCGCTTCATATTCCAGACACCAATATCGAGGTTAGATGTTATGATACCAAGCTTCATCGCTTGGTATCATAACATCTAACCTCGATATTGGTGTCTGGAATAAGATTGCATTATTATTTAAAATTTTATATATGTATATTGTATATACTATATACCTATTCAATATTATTAGATTAGATATTACCTGTCTCAT
This sequence comes from Tipula vernalis, assembly GCA_958295665.1. Lineage (NCBI taxonomy): Eukaryota > Metazoa > Arthropoda > Insecta > Diptera > Tipulidae > Tipula > Tipula vernalis. Next base: position 203,398,421 of record OY282559.1, on the reverse strand, counting down.
TTGTCTCATTTGGTACCGTACATGTCTCATTTGGCTCCTCACTTCCTATAGTATCCTCATGTCTAACCTCGGTAATGGTGTCTAGAATTACATTATATACATTTATATATATATTTATTTTTTTCGTTTTTTGAGCGTACTCATTGCCACTCAGCCTCAGCGGACTATTGAGACTTTACCACCTGTGCATTGTATGGCTTCATATCAGCTCGTAGCACTCGTATGAAAGGTGGGTGGGCCGATGGATTCTGCACTTCAATAGAGGGTTAAGCAATGTTTCTCATCACCCCCGATTGAAATCGATTGGTGAAAATTTTATTTACAACCTGCGCCTATTGAGATTCGAACCCGGTACCCCCGGTCCAAAAGCCCTAGCTTTAACCAATGCACCATTTGGTCTTACCTGTGGTCGATGTAGCCTCATTTGGTTGATTTGATATGCTTTTTTCGTCCACAAAAGTATTTCCTTCGCCTTCATCGATATTATTTGTATTGAGCAATATTATTTCAGCTATTCTTGGTTGTAGATCTTGTACGGTAATGATATCTGAAATATAAAGTAATAATTATGTTATTGTAATTAGCCAAACAAATTATCTATTTATACAAAAAATAATTATAAATTTATCCTACCTGTCTGCGATATAGCCTCATTTGGGTGTTGCGAAACAGTATGAAGACTTTTCTTCGTCAGTATCTCCCCACTTCTTAATTTCTGCGATATTATTTTTCCTTTAGTTGCATTTGGTTGCATTTTTGTGTCCTCTTTATCATCTTGTGCAAATTGTTTGATGACTTGCTCCAAATATTTTTTATTTGCTATTTAAAAAAATTCATAAAATTTAACTAAATGCAATTAAAATGCATTATGATTCTTACCATGTGTACGTAACAAAGTCGCAGCATACGTCGCTCCTCCTTTATATTTTACTAAATAATTATCATTATTCAGATGTTTAATTTTGTTTTTTTCAGTAATATAAAATTCTTTGCTGCAAAACTTAACTAACGCGAACATCTCTTACAGGTATCTGAAATGCTGTTGTACATGTATGTTACAATGCCAATTTATGATCGACCAATAATGGCCAATTTATTCGATTACTTTATTAAATGAATCCCTTGTATTTTATTAACCACAAAATCATCGAGTTACGTTACTCGTTATTTTTATATTATTTACGTTAATATTATTAATTTAATTATTTGTGAGTATTAATTTGTTTCAATATTCTTAACTATATATTATATTTTCACTTTATCTGAAATAGGTGGTTTACCTTTTCGTTTACGAATGCGTTTGAATAATCTAAACAGTAAAGCCTTTATTCCACCTACAAATCTGTTTGCTTGCAGAAAACTAGAGCGGGATAACAATATAAATTCTCTATATGTGCGACCGGTACATCCGAATATTTTTCTTAATGATAATTTACCCTATCACCAAAGTATTTTTATGGTCGAAAGACCAAATTTGTGGTGCTTTACACATCCAACCAATTTAAAATTCGCTCACAAATGAGAATAGAAGAATGATTGTAAATTATCGGATTTCTCTTTTCGTCTTAAGGGTTTAGATATTTATTAAAATGAAATATATACATATTTATTAAAATGAATCGATCATTACCCCTAGGTACCTGATGTATGGTTGCCTCACCATGGTTTGAAGCACCACGGGCCCAGTGTGGCATTGAGTGCTGAACCGAATTGGGTTCAAACATTAAATTTAAAAAAAAATGGTTTGCTCACGCTGAATCAATTTGACATTGACCATCCTATTACAGATCTCCTGTAACTCCTTTGTATGTTTGCGACAACCAAATCGCAATATCATATCGTTGTCGATTAGTACATTTCAACGCTTGCGTGTGATTTTATTTTATTAAAATAATACAATATTACACAAAGTTGATTTGGAAAGCACTAATCGACTTTTAATATTTGTTTTGGTTTGTTGTGATTGAAATATAGAAGAATGCTACATACCAAAATCAACAACAATTTCTTGTTGGTTTTGAACATACACATAAACGATTTTTTATGAAAGTTTCATTGCGTATATGTATCCGGCCAACTCAAAGGCAAATAAAAAAAATACGTTTTATATGTATGCAGTCCCAGAAAACGTAAACACGAAAAAATGATTTCATACAAATGCTATGGAAATTATTCTTTGATAAATCTTTTTTTGACTTAATTTATTTATATCTCTTAAATGTGGTAAAAAAATGAACTTTCATTCCCCTGCGTATTAACTAGGTTTATTTAGCTTTGATTTTGATAAATTGGTTTCCAATTTTAAGGTAATTTTCATTCAGAATTTTACCATTTTCCGGTATGATCTCTTTAATTTGATGCTCGTCGTATAATATATAGTGCAAAATTTGTGTGTATGCATTTACCAATCGCAAATATATTATAATACTATATAGGAAATTGGTCGACTTTCCCATAGAAAATGTGCTAATCAACATCGCATAAGTTTTTGTTGTTGTGCTCTTTGGTAAATGCATTTCAATTCCAGAAGTTAAGGCGTCGCACTAGTCGTATTTTGAAATTTACGACTATTTAATATGAAAAGCTACGACTGCGACATCTTAAGTTCAGGAACCATCTAGGCTCGCAAATTTCGTTTTATTTCCTATATAGTATTATAATATATTTGACCAATCGACAACAACAACTTATGCGATGTTGATTAGCACATTTTCCATGGGAAAGTCGACCAATTTCCTATATAGTATTATAATATATTTGTATAACTCACGCCAATGTCAAAAGACAAACAAAAAAAGACCCGCCATTTTATATAATTTATATTTAGATAATTTATAATTATTTATTTATAAACAACAAATATACGCTATTGTTTGTTTTGTTGTTTGTTATAATTTCCCTTCAAAATCGTCATGAATAGGCTGAGAAATCCAAATGCATCGCCTCCCACCTGCCCAGTGACTCTAAACAGAATTGTAACCACCTTATTCCCGCAGCAAAATGATTTGATCCCTGCCATTGATGTTTTATCGGGCTCGGAGGAAGTTCCCTTGGTATCCACAGAAGAGCTCATAGATGCATATCAACGATTTGAGAATTCAAAAGCTCCTGGACCTCACAATATTCAGAATATTGCAATGAAAGCCGCCATCCGAGCTAGACCTGACGACTTCAGAGAAGTGTACAACTCATGTTTGAGAGAAGGGGTATTCCCGGAACGATGGAAGAGACAACGCTTGGTTCTGTTGCCAAAGGCAAACAAACCTCCAGATGATCCATCCGCATACCGACCGTTGTGCATGTTGGACACGGCTGGGAAAATATTAGAGCGCATAATGTACAATCGATTGGAGAAAGCTGTGGAAAACGCCGGAAACCTCGCCGAGCGACAGTATGGATTTAGAAAGGCTCGATCGACAATCGACGCCATCCAACACGTCGTTAAAATCGCGAAGGAAGCAACAGATGGTAGACGATGGAGGAAGGGCTCCAAAAAATACTGCGCAGTGGTCACACTGGATATCAAGAATGCGTTCAACTCGGCCAAATGGGACTGTATTCTCAATGCCCTGCATGAATTGCAAGTACCGGTGTACATAAGGAAGATCATTTCAGACTATTTTCGCAATAGAATATTAATGTATAACACAGACGACGGCGTCATGGAATACAAAGTCACGGGTGGGGTACCTCAAGGATCAGTATTGGGACCGTTGCTTTGGAACATTATGTACGATTGCGTTCTGAGGCTCAGCGTACCTGATGATGTTGAAATTGTTGGCTTCGCGGACGACGTTGCCGTTGTTGTGGTAGCGAAAACCATAGAGGAAATAATGGACGTATGTAGGCTGGCCATTATAATTATTAAAAATTGTCTAATATCATTTGGACTCCAACTGGCTGACCATAAAACCGAAGCAGTCTTAATTACTAGTATGAAGGTGATAGAAACTGTAAATATTGATGTTGGCGGAATCATAATCCCTTCGCAGTCTTCATTACGATATCTCGGTGTCGAAATTGATGCGCGCATAAACTTTAAGGAGCACCTAAGGATAGTGAGCAAGAAAGCTTCCAACGTAGCTGCAGCCCTCTCCCGCATTATGCCCAACATTGGAGGGTCAAGACAAAGTCGTAGGATTCTGCTGGCAAACGTGGTAACATCCATCATGCTATATGGATCACCTGTCTGGGCTGACGCGATGGACGTTAAATCGTACAGATGCAAGTTGCAATCGGTGTACCGTCTAGGTGCATTAAGAGTAATATGCGGCTTTCGGACAATATCCGATGACGCGACACTTGTTATTGCAGGGATGATTCCCATTGAACTCCTTGCGAAGGAAAGGAAGAAATGGTATCTATATCGAGAACGAGCAGGAAGTAAAGCATCAGAGCGCCTAACAACTATGGCAGAATGGCAAAGGTGCTGGGATAGTTCGGAAAAAGGCCGGTGGACTTATCGTATGATACCATCCTTCGAAAAGTGGATAAATAGGCGGCATGGCAAAGTTAATTATTACATGACACAGTTGCTAAGTGGACATGGCTGTTTTGGTGCATACCTTTTCAGATTTAAACATGTCGACACTCCAGAATGTTCTGCCTGCAAAGGATCAGAAGAGGATGTGGAACATATTTTCTTCCAATGTCCACGGTTCGAGATAACTCGGAGAGAACTGTCGGATGTCCTCGGGCAGCGTCCAACACCTGAGAACATAGTAGAATTAATGCTTGTGTCTGAAGAAAAGTGGGATGCTGTGAGTCACACAGCAGCAATTGTACTGAAGGAACTGAGGCGCTTAGAGCGTGCTAGGGAAGAGCATCATACTGTGACTAGATAGCGGTGGCAATCTCAATCTTAGGTTGAGACGCCGGGGAGAATAGAGAGTTTTAATGACTAGTCACCTCCATGCGAAGTAATGCCTAACGATAGTTCCGCATGGAGGATAAACGGGTGGGTGTGTGGTTTTAGATGGTAAAAATCCATCACTGTTGCTGAGATGTTTGCCCATCGCAGCTTCGTTTTTTAGAAGATTTCCTCACTTTACCCGTTACAAAAAAACAAAAAAAAAAAAAAACACACACACACACACACACACACACACACACACACAAACACACAGACATAAAGATTATTTTCATATGGCTACAACACAGAAACATTGTTTTTTGTCGAAAATCGTCATTTCGGCTTAAATTTTGGAAAATTAACCTGAACCAATATTGTGGCAAATTTTATGAGAATCTTTCGTTCATAGTCATTTCTCGCGTAAATGATATACTTTTCAAAATATTTGCGAAAAACATGGAAAATAAAGAGATTTTTCTCAAAAACCTTAATTTCCGGTTAAATTTTGGAAAAATGACCTGGCCCGATATTGTTGCAAATTAAATTTAGAATTTTTTGGTTGATGGCTGCCTTCACGTAAATGATACAGTTTTCAAGCTATTCTCAAAAAACCAAAAAATTCCTATGGGGGCTACCACTTCCGGTTGTGCGATTTCGGCCAAAATTCACTGGGGTCTCCGAATTAATGAAAAGCTTAAATATGCAGTTTCGTCCCGATCGGACAAACTGTCTGGACTGTAGAGAGAACCAACAACATTTGGTCTGGATGCACGAACAGACTTATTAATTTCTAATTAGAATGGTTTTTGATTGTGATTGTTCCGTACATTAGTCTTAATCTTCAGAAATATCACAAAGACACAGGATTCCAAATTATTACAAGACGACATAGATAGAATTAGCGAGTGGTGCGAAGTCAACCAATTGCACCTCAATATCGAAAAATGTAAAATTATGTCCTTCCACCGGAAAAAATTACCAGAAATATGCGACTATAACATCAAAGGCACTAAAATCAAAAGAGTATATGAGACAAAAGATTTGGGCGTAACGTTTGTTGAAAATATGTCATTTAACAAACACATCGATCTAATTATTGCCAAGGCTAATTCTATGTTTGGTTTTATCAGAAGATGGACCAAAGACTTAACCGATCAACGGACTTTGTTCATCTTACACTTCAGCTATATCAGATCTCACCTAGAGTATGCAGTAAAATATGGTGCCTTTTCTATCAATCTCACATTGATAGAATTGAAAGCATTCAGAAACAAGTGTTATTGTTTATAATGAAAAGAACAGATTGAGACTACCAAGATGATCTGCCTTACCATTCAAACGTTGCTCGTCTTCCTCCATACACTACACGATCTAATAATTATAAAATCTTGACACTGGCTAATAGGCGGAAACTACTTGGTGCAACGCTCACTGCAAATGTACTCCTCGGAAAATCGCACTCATCATACATTCTTCAAAATCTTAATATTCATGCTCCTACTGCGAATCTTAGACAACACGATTTTTTAAAGCCAGAGCTTCATAGAACTAATTACGGTGAACATGAACCGATTAATGAAATGACAAAAATGTTTAACGAAGTACAAGCCTTATTTGACTTCTCTAAATCTAGCGACGACTTCAAAAGAAATCTGAAGAAATACTTTTTATAATTCTAACTTTAATTTTAGTTTATATTGTTTATCCTAAATTTGTCTGTTTTTTTTTAATTCACTATGAATTATATTATTATATTATAATAGTTGTATTTTATATTTTTGTACTTTTTCTTTTGGAATCATATGTACCCGATTCCATTCAATAATAAATAAATAAAAATAAATAAATAAATAAATAAATAATATTAATGAAACACGTACGGACGGACACACAGAGATTTTTTTAAAAACCACTTTTTTCGACTTCTCTGACATAGCGAACGGTAAATCAGCAAAAACCTCGAGGTCGAAATTTTTCATGATTACTATACTTTCTTATTACTGTGTAAAAAAAAGTAAAAAATGGAGTGGTGGAATTGTTGTGGCCAACACCCGGCTTTCTTTTAGCAATAACCTTATTCCTGCTTAAATTTTAGAAAACCCTTACAAAAATTTAATCTTAATTACAAAAATTAGAAAAACGCCTAGGAAAGGTGCCACTTCATGGTCACAGATGTCCTCACATTTCGCATGGTTCTCCCAATATATGAAAACCTTAAGTATGAAGTTCCATCCCAACCCAATCAATCAATCCGTTTGGGCAGTTCAAGGACCAAATCAAATTTTCAATTAAAATCAGTTTCGTGCCGCGATAAGGTTCAATTCTTTATGGAGTTTAGAAATTCATCCAGTTGTGATTTCAGTGAAGTCGCGCTCCTCATATCAACCGACATTTATCAAAGAGGTACATTTATACGACGTATCGTATAGTTTTTCCGAGGATTTTTCCTAAGTTCACTAAAACCGTTACCAAATTTTAAGAGCACTTTTGAGTTGTTCTGGATCAAAACTAATAGATAAACACCACTCCATTGAAAAATCTAGGGGCCCCGGGTGTTTTATTCTATAAAATTGGCGGAGAAGTCAATTTACGACGTATCGTAATTTTGTTCATTAAAACACCCGTGGCCCCTAGACTTTCCCGATGGGATGGTATTTGGCTGTTAGCTTAGATCCAGAGGAACTTAAAAGAGTGCTTAGTATTTAGTACTCGTTTTTCTGGACTTAGGAATAATGATCGGAAAAACCATTCAATATGCAAATTGACCTATTTATCAATTTTAATTATCAAAACGCCCGGGGCCCCTAGATTTTTCCATGGGATGGTGTTTATCTGTTAGTTTAGATCCAGGGTAACTCAAAAGTGTGCTTAGTATTTGGTGCTCGTTTTACTGAACTTAGAAAAATGATCGAAAAAACCGTTCAATACGCAAATGGACCTATTTACCAATTTTATACATTAAAACACCCGGGGCCCCTATGTAGATTTTTCAATGAATTGGTGTTTATCTATTAGTTTTGATCCAGAATAACTGAAAAGTTCGCCTATAACTTGGTACTGGCTTTTATGGGCTTAGGAAAAATCCTCGGAAAAACCATATGATAAGTAAATTGACCTCTTTATAAATTTTATACAATAAAACACCCGAGACTCCTAGATTTTAAATGGGGAGGTATTTGTCTGTTAGTTTTGACTCAGGAAAACTCAAAAGTTCGCTTAGAATTTGATAGCGGTTTTTGTGGACTTGGGAAATATGCACGGGAAATCCATTCAATACGCGAATTGACCTCGTAATAAATTTTATAATTAAAATATTCTGATTTTTCATTGGGTTGTTGTTTATCTGGTGGTTTTTATTCATGGTATATACTATAATTTACCATGAACAAAGACAAAGACTATAAAAGGTCAATGTGTATATAAAGTAGGTTATTAGCTTTAAAGAATCGAAATTCTTTTGTAGTCTCTGTTAATTTAAGAATTTAGTTGCATTATTATTTTTGTACAAAACTAGAAGCGCAGGAGCATAATATGGATATCCATCAAAAAATATTTACAAAACATGATGACCTATTTATAAATTGATTGAGCCTCAGTGGTTATTAAGTTTAATAAGAAACATTGGTGAGTATAAGTTTTCGTTTCGTAAAGTCCCTATCGCTAATAAGAAATTTTGTCAAACTCTTATTCAGCCGAAACTTAACAACATTTATTAGAATATTTAATCAAGGAAATTCTGATAAGAAAATATTCTTGGGTGGTATCAATTCCCGAAAACTAACTAATCATTTTTTATCATTTACAATTATATAAGTGTGTACTACTATCACTCCTAATGGTAGAAATTGATCTAAATATATTCAATAGAGTATGAAGGAATTAACGACATTAATTGTTTGTGCTGCGGTCGATACTTTGATACGGAACCATCTGACCTTGTTGAGACAGTTTTTTATAAGTAAAACATTGGTGATAAATACGCACTTTTCATTTCAAGATGTAAATTATATATTTTACTAATTGTAGTACAAGATTGGCAGTGGTTTTATATGCTTTAACTAAATACTGATAAAATTCGCAAAGTGAAAGTGTCAATTTATAAGAAACTAATATGTATACGAACTCCCTTTAGGTAAAATATGGAAATTCCCCACACTAAGTGCGTATTATGTGGTGCGTGACTACATTACAAAAACAACAAAATTACTTAAAAATACATCTTATTTATTTTATTAGTTGTATTATAATTTTATAATAATTTGCACACAAATCGTAATGCAATGGCAAGAATTACGATACCTACAATATCAGTTATGTAAGAGGCCTTTGGATCACCATTATTAACAATTCCATTCGAATTATGGGATAAGAGAGTTGGCGTTGATATTGTTTAACGGAGGCCTCCATCCATTCTATTTCATTTTCAAACATTTCATTTCGTCGATTAGATTTGAATTTTTCTCTATTGATAATCAACAAACTGCCTTGAATAGGTCAGATGACATTTGGAACGTTTTTTTTTAACTAACACGGAATCCAATCATCCGGCGGCTGGAGTTCCTGGAAGAGGAAAAAAAAGAATTTTTGAAAGGTATTGCTCAATTTACAGCGTGCTGAAAATCATTATGTATAACCATCACCTTTCATGCATTCACGGTGCTAATATACTCGAAGTTTATACGGCTTAATTCCAATACGTAACATTCAACCTTCGTGTATGAGATTCTTCATTGAATGCATGGTTGGTACGTTTGAACATTTTATTCGTGGATAGCTGATTAAACCAACCCGCATATTTGGTTTTACAATACAGTATTGATTTAAACATCCTGGATGAAAATTAATCATAAATTAATTGATGTAAACCCACAATGCTAGAATAATCACATTTTGGAGCACAACACATTAATTTTCCACATGTATTTATAATTCATCGCGTTCACCTGTAGCTTGGATCTCGTCCTCTCCCATATTGTATTCCTTTCACACAATTGCAAATCAAAATCGAATTTATTTTCATCCATAAATAATTTTGTAGCAATTTCCCCGTAATGATCAAAAAATCCGAGTTTTATGTTGCTAATGCGTTATGTTTATATGTTGCCTTTGCATAATCGAAAACTGTCTTCTTCTACAACTTTTTAGGATTAACCTAGTTTGTAGCATTTTCGGGTTCATTCTCGGTCGCCTTGGGTATACTGATATTTAACTTCTCTTGTAACAATAAACTGCTAAACTAATTTAACATAAAAAGTAATGTTAAATAAACCAAATAACCATTTTAAAAAATAATTCTTACTGAAGATTTGGACGAGCAACACAAATTGTTGACATATTTTTATGTACAGCTAATTTGTCATAGTATTAGTAAGTGGCACGTGAAACGAAATTACAACACATTCGGTTATTTTAATTTCGTTTTTTTTGCTTTACTATATCCCCATATTCTACTAATACAACTTCGATTTTTTATACATTTTTAACAGGGTGACTGCTAAATGGAGTATAGAGAAAAAGACAATAATTTTTTAAATTGCGGTCGCAGTTCAATCAATCTATTACATTATAAAAAGATGGTTTTTTAATGCCATATATCGCAAATGGCCATGGTAGTTGCATCAATGGGACCTTACTCTAGGAACGTATGCAATAAAATGTGTGTCGTCAAACTAAGCCTTAAAACTGAAGTTCGTTTTGTCGTCAAAGTATGCTTTTTTCAACTAAAAATAGTCGATTTCAAAAAATGCGTTTTTCCAGTAAAAGTGATATATATATATGGTTCCAAGGCCATATATCGAAAATGTACGTGATAGTCGCATCAAGGAGGAATGCCTGAACGAATGTATGCAGGAAAAAACTATGTCGTCAAACTAGCGGATAAACATACATATATATATATATATATATATATATATATATATATATATATATATATATATATATATATATATATATATATATATATATATATATACATATATACACACACATATATATAGGTTTAGAGCAATACATAAATGTGACATGAAAATACCTGTATAACGATCCCGTTAATATTTTATTTTGTACACGTTTCTCCTTGTTCAAATTTTTAACATCAAACGAGAAACCCGTCTCATGCTAAATGAATTCACATTTCACTTCTAAAATACTCAAAAATAATTAAATTATTATTATATATTAATTTAAATTAATTCTGAATCACACACACTGCACTTTTAGTCACAGAATTTATCTTTTCTATATAATCACTGCATATGAAATTAATTAAAAACACAAAATAATACGCGAAATTAATCAATTAAGCGAAAAAACAAACCTACTATAACACACTTTAAACAAAAACAATCACGCACAATTTTAATTATTAAAATTTAATAAACACAATTACACAAAACTAATAACACAATTTTAAATTTAATATTTAATCAAAATTCCACTTACGGAGACAGACAAAAACACGTCCATCTCCATCAAGCGTACATTTAGGTATATTAGTGTTAGTGATGTTGCCGTATGCAACATGAGTTACCCTAGTAGAAGGTAATCGATGAATTCACTGATGAATTCTTGATGAAATTCCTAATGACCCATTAGATGAACTACATTCAGGGCCCGGGACTAAACTCATTTATATAATTTTCATTTATCAATGAATGTTTCTATGAACTATTAAATGAGGTTCTGTAGTGGTACTTTCGTTATAGTTAGATGGTTCATAAACCCTAACTATTATTATATGTAGTGTTCCACTACTTTATGAAAAGTATTTTTTCTCTGACTCCACTTGGTATTTGCATTCACACTTCACTTTTGATTTAATAAATAAAACAATGAACTTTATTTAATGATTTATAATTTTATTTAACTTGAATTTCATTCATTTTAATTTTTATAAATTTTGGGTTTTATAACTTTGGTTGATGACCGTCGCTTATAATCTGCCAAGCTCAAAAAAAAATTCTAACTAACGTTTTTTGGGCTATCATTGGTTTTTTTGTAAACAAAAAGGAAAAATAAATATGTATATGTACATAATCGTATATATACTTGATTTCAATATTCGAAGAGTGATTATATAACCACACAACAAACAAATTTATAACTTCTTTTAAGTATTCTCTTTATTTATTTCTTTTTTTTTTTTTGTTTTATAACCTAAAATTTACACCATTTATGGTTTTTCATTCACTAATTATACACTTAACAATATAAAAAAAAAAAAAACACAACACTACCAATGGTTTACCGCGTGAGAAAAAAAAATCCACAAAAACTCACTCTTTAATTAAAAAAACACAAAAAACTTTCTTCGATTGAAAAAAAAAACCACACGAAACCCCCCGTGTTTACAAGCAACAATCATAATGGTTGTTGTTGTAAAAATTTACATAAGAAAAATAAGAATGGCACACTTTATGTATGTCAAATAACACCAATATATCATGAAATTAGTTTGTATAATTTCTTGCTTAGTTGCAATTTGACACTTTTCAGTGTGTCATTTTTTTTTTTTTTGATTTTGTATGAGTACAACAAACAATTTATGCTGCAATTAGGTTGTCCCAATTACAAAGTAATAAATTCACGTTGTACTCATGAATAGAGTTGACCAATTCCTTTTTTTTCTTTAGAATTTTTCGAGTTGTGAAATTTTATCAGTATTAAAAATTCTAGTAGCAAGCGAAATACAAGTATACGTTGTTTAGTGTACAATTGCATACACATCGATCGCACTACATATTAATGCAATATAACAACTTCTCATTGCGCCAAAGTATTTTGAGAGTTAGAAATGAGTGCCATAAGACATTAAAGAATAATAAATAACTATTATCCACTTTTGATAAATAATAGCCTGATAACTATGCTGATTTCAAATAAAGAAAATGTAAAATAACCCATTGTTATTGTATAACCCACGCTGCTAAGGGCAACGTGAGTTATATTTAGTATAACAAAATGTTGAGTAGTCATTGGAAAATTATTCGTAGTCAAATTGAATGAAAAACTATATTCCAAAAATTAGTTAAATTAAAGTACACCATGACAATTTAAAGAACGGTATGATAAAATGTATTTCAAAATTCAATGCTCCACTGTGAAAACACAAAATGGAACTATTTCTTATTAATTTACGAAATTTATTTCAACAAAAGTGGATAAAACGTTGTATGCCACTCGTGAGCAAAGAGATATTATCCATTCGGGATAATGTCCCACTCGGCTATCGCCTCGTGAGACAAACTTATCCCTCATGGATAATATCTCGTTTTGCTCACTAGTACCATAAATAACTATAATCAGTTTCAAAACAATTCTATCCATCGATTACGTCATGATTACACCGATATTAAAATTATACAGTAACATAGGGCGCAGAGGGTAGGTTGAGTTTCTTTTTGTCGTTCTGACATTTATTTAGGATTATTTTATTAACAAACACTATATCACTCAACCCGCAGATGCAGCGTCATCAACAAAAAAAAATGTATATTTACAAATATAATCAAAATGTGACATCTTCGATTGAAAAACAAAACCCCGTTGAATTTTCACAAAACGCGAGCAAATTCAAAAAAATTCGTCCGACTCTTTCGGTTTCCACTACTCAACTCTCCAGTTTCAAAATACATTTTCCTTTTTGGGTCGGTCGTTCCCAAAAAAATCGTTTGGCATAGAATACCAAAAAAAAACACATAGGAATTTGGGGCATTAAGTAATGTGCCCAATAAAAAAAACTATGTTGGACTTCTACATAGTGTTTACAAGCAACAATCATAATGGTTGTTGTTGTAAAAATTTACATAAGAAAAATAAGAATGGCACACTTTATGTATGTCAAATAACACCAGTACATCATGAAATTAGTTTGTATAATTTCTGGCTTAGTTGCAATTTGACACTTTTCAGTGTGTCATATTTATTTTTTTTTTTGATTTTGTATGAATACAACAAACAATTTATGTTGCAATAAGGTTGTACCAATTACAAAGTAATAAATTCACGTTGTTCTCATGAATAGAGTTTGTAACCGGTAAACCGGAAGTTTTAGATTACATATTTTTATTCACCACGCGCGATGATTGTGATCTCTTTGGGTCGATAGGTTGCCCAGCACTGAAAACCAAATATTTAACGGAAAAGAAAAAACAAAGAAGCTGACTTGAGGGGAATGGGAGGTGTAATGGTAGAGTTAGCGGAATGAGATGGGATTGGATTTTTGGGTTTGATCGAGAAAAGAAGCAGAGAAAATTTGTTGTGAAGAAAAAAACATATTTCTTTTTGAGTTTTTTTGTGTTAAAATTTTAGACATTTAAGATTAATTTTAATAATTTATGGTGGTATAAACTGAATTTAATAATTGTTAATATAATTCTAAATAAACCTTTATGAATGAATAAAACTTTATGTTATTGAAAGTGATGTTTTTACTTCAGTGATTGCATTTCATGATTTGATAATTTGATTTTCTGCTGATAAACCAAAAATAAAATTGATAGTGTCAGTATTTAGAATGACTACATTGAATTTGTAGTCTTAGAAAAAAAAGAAACTTTATTTTGGGCCTTAAATGTTTTGTGTAAACCAGTTAAGTGAAAAACAAAAAAAAAACCTTAATAAATAATTTATCGTGGTGATTCGATCCATTGTGAGTGTAACCGTAAGCAGTTTTTTTTTGTTGGAACGTTGCGTTGCGGTGATTCGAGGGGCATCATTTTGTTTTATTGTTTTGGTGAACAATTCTTGAATGGATTCTTCTTTTTAAAATTTATTATCGAGCGATTATCAACATTTTGTGCTGAAATAATTTGGACAACTTGGTGCTAACATATGCACCAAGTTACAAGGTATGTAAAGACACCTTAAATATTAATCGAAGTACGGTATTGTTGCCTGGATACTAACAGGACTATTATTTTTTTATGTTTTGGACCACCGATAATAACGAGGAGCTGAACTATCTTCATCTCACTTTTATCAACCGGATTATACAAATCGTAACAGAGGACGCTAAAATTTGTTTTTCATGGCAGTATATCAGTGGTGTTAAGGAGTTTCAGCAAGTATACCGATTACATTTCATTTTTTTTTTCTCGATTTCGATTTTTCGTCATTATTTTTATAACTTATTCATTAACTGGATTTCGTTTTATTCTTCTTTATTTAGTTTTTAATATTCAATTCTCCCTGATTATTGTACATATTGATTTTTTTTGCACAATTTTTCTCTGACCGTTAATCGGGTATTATCAATTAAGCAACGTCCGTGACAGTAATTTTATGTTATATTTTCTTTTGTTTTTCATATACAATCCCATCTTTCTCAAAATATTTGGTTTTATAGTGGTTTGTCAGATAAATAGTATGTCTGGCTAAATAGATTATTATAAGTTCTTAAGCAATTCGTTCATGGTCTCAACTGCTACTCAGTTCGGCGTAACCCGGTATATAGCAGCATTTACTAGCTTCCTCTTGGCCCAGAAAAGAACTCCCCCAGCCACTGCACGCTAGCCGGCTGAAAAAGCTGCACTGGAACAACCGAGAGGAAGTCTGCAGCAGTTGTATTCTCGGTTTAATCAAAACTTGAGAATACAGCTGTTACAAGTTGACCAATTCCTTTTTTTTCTTTAGAAGTTTTGGAATATGATCTATTGGAACAGGTACATTGAAAATGCTGCTCGTTACAAACGTGGGGATAACTTGTCACCCTGAGATTAAAAAGAGATCTCATCGCTCTGCTGGATGGGGACTAATTTTCTAATTTTTCATACCAAAAGAGATAGAGAGAAAGAAAAAATATCTATTTGGGAGAAGCTGTGACTACAGCGGCCAAAGCCCAACGTGGCGGACGTCCCACACAAGACCTTGACCCATGCTCTACCGATTGAGCTGGCACAGGCTAAACATGGACTCACCCAAAAATCTATTTGTACGACCAGCCGGAGAGGGTAAGTCGCGAAAAGAAAGAGAAGAAAAAAAATAATATTAACGAAATAATTTTATTTTGTTTTGTGTGTGTTTTTCTTTTTTTTCCTAGTTATTCGCTTATTTGTTTTTTTCATTTTTTTATAACTAGTGATCTATCTTAACTGTTTTTTTCCTAAAACTTATAACTATAAAACTTGAGATAACTTCGCCTCTTTGCTTAAAGTAAAGAAGTTACATATGTATATGTATATACTATTTTTTTTTCTAAAATAATTGTATTCCTATGTTAAAACTACGCTACTTAGCCAGCCTTAACGAATGTCTAGTTGTTGAGGCCTGACTATCTTATTGGAACAAAAACTTAAATTTAACAAGTGATATATGTATAGTATATAAAAAGTTTTTTTTTTTTTTTTTTTTTTTAAATCTACAAACTATAAACCTGTTACTTAACAAAATATTTTTCTTAATCTATTCTTTATCTTTCCGGAATGTTAAAATGTCCTGGTGGTGTATGCTAGATCAGGTTTTCAGTTGTTGATACAATAGTTCTTAGTGGCCGTGCCGTAGCCCTGCTTGGTATGGTGTACAATTGTCTTCTAGGATGTACATTTTCCTTAGCATATCTATGTCTGTACACTACAACTGTCAATCCCAATACGAATAGTGCTAACACTCCTGTTGACACATAGTGGCTTATGTGGTGAATACTTCCTTCCAACCAATCTTGCTCACCATAACATTCTTTACTTGACCTGTTCTTGTATGATGCCGGCTTTAGTTGTTAACAGATTATATACTTGTATCCAACTCGTTTTCCCGGTCGGTATGCGCGTTGAACTGGGAATCTGGGTATTCTTGAGCATCTCGTTGGTCTAACACTCCAAACAGATCCCCAAGCAAGTTCCCCACAAAGTCTAAAGATGCTCGACGGGGCCTGCTTGCTGTCGTCTGAAGGATTTGATTCCGGTCCTCCAGGTTACTCATCAGGTACAAAATCGGCTGCACCAACCCTTCACAATTTCGAATATATGACGCGTTACCCCTTGGAGTGCACTTGTCCCGCAACTTCTGGTTTGTCTCTTACAGCGGCTCCCATTCGTACCAGAAATAAATTCAACACTCACAAATAAATTAAAGTCTTTTCCCTAGCCTACTTAACCTAATTTTTGCTTATACCTAGCTATACCTATTCCTCAACAATCAAACACTGATATTTCTCAACCCTAATTTTACGTTTTGACCTGTTAACTAATGTTACGTTTTAACCTGTTATTACTTATAGTAATTTCCCTCTGCTTAATACTTTCAACGTACTCCGCCTTCCCTCTTCTGTAAGAGATTTGGAACTTGTTCCTGGAAAGAAAATCCCTTCACCAACAGCCATAAAGTTTAAGTCCGCTTGAGTTTCTATATCAATACAAAAAAAAACACAAGATATAAATGATAGAAAAAAAATAAATAAATAAATCCCAGCGGTTTCCTAAAAAAAACTAAAAGAAAAAAATACATTTGCACTAAAAAAAATTCATTACTTAGGTACGATATCTTTACAGTGGAAGATACCTAGAAACTTACCGTGAGGGTCCATAATTCGTAAGCTACCTTCCCTACCCGGCGATGTACCTTTGCTGCCAAGAATTTCTTAGCTAACTTTGCGGAATATTTTTGTGCTGCATTTCTCTGGGTAAAGTTTCGAACAAACTCTTTCTGTACTATATAAAATTGACGATCAACTATTCGCAGGTTTTACCTTTGCGCGTTTACTCGGTAAGCCTGTTTCAAATGAAACAACACTAATTCCTGAGCTAAAGTAAGACGGTCAGCTTTATCTATCACCGCCTAATTTCCTAGAGCATCATTCCCCAAAAACAGTAACACCTCATACTGAGAACCATGAGTAACCATGTGCTGACCAAACACTAGATATGCCGGTGAAAACCTCGTGGATGTATGTATTGCATTTATCAAAGCAGTGCCAATTTGCGGAAGAAACACATCCCAATCCTAATGATCTTCATCCACATACGCTCGAATAGCAGTCAGAATTGACCTGTTTACTGACTCCGACGCATTGGATTGAGGAGAATATATAGGTGTGTAAATGTTTACGCCAACCTGAACCTAAAATAAAATCATTATTAATATTAAACAACCATAAACTAAATAATTACCAAATTCTACTTACATTAAAAGTATTGCCATCTGACTTAAATTAATTATAGTAATGTAATTCGCCGTCGATTAAAGGTTTGAAGCTTAACCTATTTTTTTTCTATTTAAAATTTTCATTGCACTTTGCAATGTTATCATTATTAAACATTGCACCTGTCAAAAGCGGTTGATTACGACAAAACTGCATTAGTTCTCACCCTGTATCGAACTTCCGCGCATTGAACGAAAATTAAGTTTCTTGTACGTCAAAAAACACAAAGTTTCTCTCTTAGCTTCTGTTCATCATCACGGATAACAACAAATTTCGGAGATTACTGGTAAAACAAATATACTTAATTTTTTTTATTATACACCATTTTACCTTTATAAAAATATATCTAATTTACATACAATTGATAACAATAACATTTTGTTCAATCATTTCTGTTTCAATCATTGATTTTTATTAATGAAATTATAATTGCATTGTGAAATATTTTTCCTTTATGAGTGTACAGTGTATAATACCGTGAACAATTATAATTATTTAAGTGTTGTGCAAGGTTGTAATTTTTGTTTGGAATTCTGTTTGCCTGCTACAACAGTAAACATGCTGTATACCATGCTTAACCAACACAGACTGCAAATTCTTGAAGATAAATTGCTTGCCATTGTCTGTATGGATTACTTCTGGTGCCGAGTACTCCGGAAATACCTCACCCTCCAGGTAATCTATCACTCTTTTAGCCGTTGCCTCTCGCAAAGCCTTCAGCAAAACCAACCGTGAATAGTGATCCAACACAATCAAGATGAATGAATTTCCGGATTTCGACCGCGGATAAAGTCCCAAAAAATCAAGGTATAATTTCTGAAACCGTCTCTCAAACTACTTGTAGCCTCCTATTGTTGGTTTAAGGTCCAGTTCACTGATTTGGTTTGTTTACATATCTGGATCTGTCTAACATACTCCTTTACATCACGAACCAACGTGGGCCAATAAAACTGTCACCGCAGTAACTCAATCATTTTACCCGTTCCCATATGAGCTGCGACTGATGGTTCGTGCGCCTGTCTTAATGCTAAATGAATAAGTCCCCGTGGTAACCACAACTTCCAAACAGGAATATCAGTACAATAATCTTCATCCACCCCGGACTGACGTATGAGGACTTTCCCGTCAATGGTCTTTAAGTCAGGTTTTTCAGGGATATCACGTTCGAATGATTTCACCAAACTCACTTAATCTTGTTCTGAGAAATCTGCAGACTGGAGATAAATCTTCAGTGGCACACCATCTAATGCCAACTCCGCGGTCTCACTAGAGAACATGCGAGATAGTACATCTGGTACTACATTTTGTGTTCCCTTACGGTATTCGATGCGGAAATTGTACCCTTGTAGCTTCAGGCTCCCGCGTGCTAACCTTCCAGACAAATCAGACTGATTCGTCAACCATAGTAAACTGGCATGGTCAGTTATCACAACAAATCCATATCCCTCCACAAAAGCCCGAAACTTCTTTATACAGTTATGCTATAGTTCCGCTAAGCTCCATTCATCTTGTTTGAAAAAAAGCGATCTGGTGCTCGGTGCCCTCATCATCCTTTTGGAAAAGAACACCCCCGACTCCAGTAGTGGACGCGTCTACCTGAATATAGAATTTACGACTGTAATCAGGGTGAGTCAGCACGGGTGCATTTGTTAGCAACACCTTTAATTTAATTAATTAATTCATTTATTTAATTTATTTAATCTTATAAGTTTGTATACGCGTGTCCACTCTATTTTGAGCTTAGGATCATTACAATAGAGCGGGCAGCAATAGGTGGTTAACATAACCAAACAAACATAATCTCATATAATACTTCGTGAAAATTAGATAGACGAGACATTAAATTTACAATGCACCATACCATCCACTGTATGCCTTTTATTTTCTTCCAAGGGTTGTTTCTATATACTCCTTATTTTATTCGGTTGGGCAGCACCGATCATTGGATTCAAGTATGTCCCGAGGTTGTAGCATTTCGCCATTTTAAAAAAATTAAAAAATTTCAGAAAAATTATAAAAAAAAAAAAATGTACAACCGACTGACTCGAAAGTCAAAGCCAACGAATAAAAATGAATGCTTAATGAATTGAATGCTTGCTGAGCTGTCTCATTCCAGACAACTTTACCTTTTAACTTAAGCAAATCGGTCAGAGGAGCAAACACGGTAGAGATATTATGAATAAACTTCCTATACCATCCACTCAAGCTCAGAAAACTTCGGATTTGCTTAGACGTTTTAGGAACGGAAAATTCTCTCACCGCTGCTACTTTCAATGGATCCACCTTAATAACTCCACCTCCTACTATATGTCCCAAATACTGAAGTTAAGCAAGCACAAACTTGGACTTCTCAACATTAATAGTAATTTTTGCCGACCGTAACCGTCTGGCTACTAACTCTAGTAACTCCATGTGCTCCGTGAATGATACTGAAGTTACAAGCAGATTATCTAAATAAACAAACACTGGATTATGCCACTCATATGGAATAACCATATGCATGAGTCGGCACATAGTTTGAGCTGCGTTACATAACCCAAAAGGCATCACTATGAACTGTTACAATGGCCTACCTGGAACAGTAAACGTAGTCTGGATGACTTATGGAGTGGAATCTGCCAGAATGCATCCTTTCAGTCCAGACTTCAAATATAATGAGTGTTCTCCAATCGACCAAACAAACCGTTAATAATTGGCAGCGGGTATGCATCATTCATTGTGACATTGTTGACCTTTCGGGCATCTAAACATAACCTTACATTCCCGTTACTATTCATCACCACCGTGACTGGTAAGCTTCAAGGGCTAGATGACTACTCGATCACCCCAGTTCGAGCATGCGGTCGAAGTTCCTTATCCATCTATCTCTGCTTGATGGGTGAGATAGCATAGTACCACTGTTTGATTGGCTTAGCGGCACCAGTATCCATTACATGTTCAAGCAGAGGTGTTTTTCCTAAACCCCACTGCTCTGATGATGGAAATTCAGCTTTAACTTTATCCAGCTGCTTTTGCTGAAGTTCTATAAATGAATGTTTCTTCACTGTACAGTTGGCAATGTAACTCCGTTGACTTTTTTTGTGTTCAGCTGGTTCGCTTTACGGTATACCAGCACAACTCGCCGTCTAAAGTTCAAGGGCAGAGTTCAATGCACTGTTAAACAAATGCCACAAATGCTCGAACCGATCGTTAACACCAATAAATTGTTAAACTTGCCTTGTCCAGTATTAATGCGGGGTCGAAATTATTTAATTCTCTTTTCTCGTTTCCAAATATAAATGCGTGGGTCCAAATTACTAAGTGCTGATTTCTCGTTTCCAAAAAGGTTTGCGTAGGTCGAAAATTGAATCAGGAGGTGTAGCGTCTTTTCCTTATACAATGGCGAAGTCAAATAAATTCGTAGCGGCAGATTCCGTGTCCAATTATATTCCGGGTAAATAATAAAAATCACTGTAGCTTATTTTTTAATCACCGTTTATTTTCACAATTTTATTTTACAAGATCTTTACTCACTGTATTTTCTTATAAAACTTTTTAATAGAATAATGTTTTTAGAATATTTTGGCTTCCTATTTATAGCAAAAAAAGTGTTATACAAATTAATTTAAATGGTATACAAAACTAATGCCATCTAGCATTTACATAATTAATTGATATAATTAGGTTGGTATTGATTTTACTATAATTATTTTACAATGATTAGTAATTTGTTTTTTGATTTAAAAAGGTTGGTACTTGTTTACAAATAATTATAACAATAATATTATATTATCGTGTCAAAAAATAATGTTTGTCTATAAATTATAAAGAAAACAATTGATTTTGAAGCCAAAACAAATATTGAATTTATACACTGGTGCACCGATGATCAGCTTTGGTTTTTAGATAAGTATGAACTATCGGCTATTAAACATTGAAGTTGATTCTTTCTTTACTTGTTTTTCTTTTAGGCATCATCAACATTCTCCGCCCCGTTAACGATACCGTCGTTAACAATCTGCATGTCATCTTGCTCCGGCAGTTTACACAGTTTAACAATTGGCCGCTTAAGTATGGATGTCGAGCTTTTCAAAGTTACAACCCGAACTCGTCCCTGTTGATCTGGATGTAGTTGAATAATTTTACCAAGCGCACATTTGTATGATGGTAAATTTTCTTCTTTTATTAATACGATGTCACCGATATTGTAATTTTGTTGCGGTCTACGCCATTTCGCCCTTTGTTGAAGATTGTGCAAATATTCGATGCTGAATTTTTTCCAAAACGACTGGACGCGCTGTTGTATATATTGCCACCTTGTAAGCCTTCCAACCGGTATGCTTTCAGAGATTTCTTTCTCGGGCAAGTAAAAATTCGCTGAGCCTATTAGGAAGTGTGCCGGTGTTAGAACTTCAAATGCCGCATCATCATCGGCTGTTGCGTATAGTGGCCTTGAATTTAAGATTGACTCAATCTGGCTTAGCAAAGTTACCATTTCTTCAAAAGTCAAATGGGTGTTCGATGTATATTTAGAAAGGTGAGTTTTGACAGATTTTACAGCCGCCTCCCAAAGACCTCCAAAATGAGGCGATGCAGGTGGTATAAAATGCCATTGTACCTCGCTTTTAGATAAAAATTCTGCAACTATAGAATTATGATTATTGTCTGAAATTAGCTTATATACTTCATTTAGCTTTCTCCTGGCTCCAACAAAATTGGAACCATTGTCACTGTAGATATTGGCTGGCGCTCCTCGTCGCGCCACAAATCGTTTTAGGGCCGCTATAAAGGCATCAGTTGACAAATCACTCACTGCTTCGATGTGAATAGCCTTCGTTACCATACAAATAAATAAGGCTATATATCCCTTTGTTAATTTGGCACCTCTTCCTCTTTTCGTGGCTATTTGAACAGGTCCGGCGTAATCTACTCCACACGAAGTGAATGGCCTGGTGGCTTTCATCCTAGCTATTGGCAGATCCCCCATCAACTGCTTGGACGTCTTTGCATTGTTTCTGAAGCATATTACGCACTTGTTTACAATTTTTGTGATGGTGCTTCTGCCGCCAACTATCCAGAATTGCTGTCTCGTCAGGTGAAATGTTAAAGTTAAACCCGGATGTAAGTTTCGCTCGTGCATGTATAATATTACGATTCGGCTTAATGCATGACCCTTTGGTAGTATTATCGGATGCTTATAATCGTACTGAAAATCTAAATGCTTTAGTCTACCGCCAACTCTCAAAATACCATTTGCATCTATAAACGGTGCCAAAGAAAGAATATCGCTGCTTTTCTGAATAAACTTTCCTCTCTGTAAGCGATCAAATTCTTCAGCAAATGCTTCTCGCTGTATATGCTTTAGGATGGTATCTCTGGCAATTTGAATTTCCGTGACAGTAAGGAAGCTTGAAATCCGGTTACTCGCAGTTGATCGTACATTTTTTAAAAATCTTAAGACATATGCCAACACTCTTAACAGTTTAGTGTAACTTGAATTCCTGCATATTAATATGTCGATATGTTCTTGTCTTTGAGCATTGAGAACGAAGAGCTCTGTGTTTTTTCGTTCTTCAGCTAAATGTTCACCATTATTACAGATTAGGTCTTGAGAAGCAAAAGCACAGTCAGGATTCCTCAACCATTCTGGACCGTGCCACCATTTGTTTAGATTGATAAGCTGAGATGGAAGCACTCCCCTCGAAGTGCAATCAGCTGGGTTATGCTCAGATCTTACATGGTTCCAACAATTTCGTGGCAATTGGCTTAAAATCTCCGATGTACGATTAGCCACAAATGTTTTCCATCTTGCTGGATGACTGGATAACCACATCAGGACAATGGTAGAATCTGTCCAGCCATAAGATTGCACTGGCTGCTTTATGGTTTCTTTCACCAGCGCCAGAAGTTTCGTTAGCAAATGAGCTCCACATAACTCGAGTCTGGGCAAGGACACCTGCTTAATGGGTGCAACTTTGGTTTTTGATGCCATTAAACTCACCGTGACTGAACCATTTTCATGAACGGTTCTGCAATAAACTACGGCACTGTACGCCTTTTCACTTGCATCTGAAAATCCGTGCAACTCTACTCTGCCGTCCTGTGGAATGAACCGCTTTATTTTTAATTGTTCCAAAAATTTTAACTCACTTCGAATTTTTTTGTAGGTGCTTGCCACGTGGTCCGGTAGTTGATCATCCCAGCCCAGCTTCATTAACCATAGAGTTTGGAAAACTATTTTCATTAAAATGATGGATGGGGATAACCATCCAAGCGGATCAAAAACTCTTGAGTACTCGGAAATATTCTGGCGCTTTGTTGGCTCTCCGCTGCCCTCCAATGTTAGTTGAAATGTGAACACATCTTCCAGAGTATTCCATTTAATACCTAATATTTTTGATTCTGTTGATGAATTTTGGAACATCGAGATCTCATCCGTATTTTCTATTGCTGTAATGTCCAATACATTTGACCTCCACTTTCGCAAATTAAACCCGCCAGCTAGTAATAACTCACTTATTTTTTCTTTTAGGTTCTGCACTTCCTCTACCGTATCTGCCCCTGAGATGAAATCGTCAACATAGAAATCATTCAAAATGCGTGAGGCAGTATCGGAATAATTTTGCAGATTATCATAAGCAATCTGATGCAGAGTTCTAATTGCCAAAAATGATGAACTGGCTAAACCAAAAGTGACCGTATTCAGCTTGTAATGCTTGAGCTCATCAGACACTTCACTTCGCCACAGAATTCGCTGAAATTGTGTATCATCCTCGCGAACCAAAACTTGGTTGTACATTTTTTCAATGTCACCGGTCAACGCTATTTTGTGGTTTCGGAATCTCATTAGAATTGCCCATAAAGTTGGCTGAATGGTTGGACCTACTAGCATTGTCTCATTTAGTGAAATCCCAGTTGAAGACTTGGCCGAGCCATCAAACACAACTCGCAGTTTGGTTGTTTCACTAGATTTCTTCAGCACGCAGTGGTGGGGCAAATAGAAACATTTCGACTCATTAATATCCTGATTAGCCGGTTTGATGAGTTCTAGGTATCCCAGTTTAAGATATTCGTTAATGAACCTAGTATATTCTTCTTTAAGTAATGGTTTTGCTTGTAGACTTCTTTCCAATGCCAGAAATCTCCGCTTCGCTGCACTCACCGAATTTCCGAGTTGAGCTGCCCTTTTCTTAAATGGAATGGCTACTATGTATCGTCCCTCATCGTTTCGTTTGTGCGTACTCTTATAGTGCTCTTCACACTCCGCTTCCTCCGGATCCAAAATATGGGCAGAAGGCATCTCTTCTTGCTCAAAGAATCGCTTTAATGTGCTGTCAATGTCGATGCCTAAGTGCAAATTAAGGGTACAATTGTTTACTTG
This sequence comes from Tipula vernalis, assembly GCA_958295665.1. Classification (NCBI taxonomy): domain Eukaryota; kingdom Metazoa; phylum Arthropoda; class Insecta; order Diptera; family Tipulidae; genus Tipula; species Tipula vernalis. The sequence goes on along the minus strand of OY282559.1, from coordinate 203,373,071 downwards.
CACTGTCTCACTTGACTCCACGCTGGTTCTGTTGGTTATGCCAGAAACAATCCAACCAAAAATTGTCCTTTGTGCAACTAAAGTGTTGTTCGAATTTGTTAGTCGCCCATTTCTTAGTATATGGAAAAATCGGTCAGCACCAATTAAAATATCAATTGGCCCAACCTGGTTGTATTGGGGGTCAGCTAGTTTCAAGTCGCTCAGGAAATCACCATCCTTGCAGGTAAACTCAAAACTTGGTAGTTTATTTGGTAGTTGACCGACTATAAGTATGTCAATTTGTACTTTATCCATTGAACAGTATACTGAGCTCGCTGTGATAGTGGCCTTCCCTCTGGTAGTCACTTTTCCCGATGTCAAACCAATTATGGAAATGCTTGCCTTGGATCTAGACAATTTCAAACGTTGCATGCATGACTCCGTTATAAATGAGGCCTGCGATCCCGAATCCAATAATGCTCTGCATTTTTGCATGTTTCCATATTCATCAGCTACTTCCACTATCGCCGTTGGAAGTAATGACTGGAAACTAGGTATAGTTGCTGTATTCACTTTAGTGCCGGCAGCTGTCTTCGCCTCCGCAATACTAAGAATGTTGCCAGTTAGAGCTTCTTCGCCGTTTGAATTTGGCTGTTCCGCGGGGTGCAAGGTCAAATGGTGTTTCCGTTGACATTTACCGCATTTGTATTTTGACCTGCATACAACAGACTGGTGAGAAGGAGACAGGCAGTTAAAACACAGTTTCTTTTCTGCTGCTAATTGTTTTCGTTCTGCAGTTGGAAGTTGTAAATATTGGTCACATTTCCACAAATAATGCTCTCCTGAGCATAATGTACACGTAAATTTAGTTGCATGTGACACCAATGAGCTTATTCGTTTCGATGAATGAGCTTTTGATTTTTGTATCGAATTTAGACTCTCTAGCGCATCGCTTCTTTTATTTAGAAAAGCAAATAACTGATCTAAAGTAGGAAAATCAGTCCCTGTGGTTTCATGAGCCCATGCTTCCTTTGATTCACCGTCTAATTTATTGACTAAAAGGTAAATGAGCCATGGATCACGACCTTCCGCTTGCTCGCCAAGTACCTTCAAACCGCGTATGACCTCATCTGATACATCAGAAAGCTGACGAATGGCCTTCGCGCAACCTTGTTGTATGTTAGGTTGCTCCAAAAAACGCTTTAGCAACGTTTGAACGACGTGCTTGCGTTTATCATATCTGGCCTTTATTTTATCCCAAGCTTCCTCATAATTAGCCTCAGTCACCGTGAAGTGTTTAATTAAAGCATACGCCTCTCCTTTGAGCAAGCTTTTCAAATGTTGCAGCTTATGCACCTTGGAAATTCTGTCGTTGTTATGGACAGAGGTCTCAAAAAGATCACGGAAAGACGGAAAATCTGCGTAATTACCACAAAAATCTTGAATGTTAACCCGAGGTAGGCGAACTTCACTTTCACGCTTGTTAATAGAAGAAATCTCTTGCAAAAAATTGCTTTGATTTAGCATAAGTTCTTCTACGGTGTGATTACCCAGGTTAGCATTATTTTCTTCATGCTGCTTTTCCATTCTAAACAACCTTTGTTTTAAATCAGCGTGAGTTTCCTCGATTGTTTCCACTGAATCCATATTCGCTTCATCGAATTTCCCTTTCATTGTCTTTTCAAGCATTTGAAACTCCTTCCACTCGTCAGCTAGGAGTGCTATATAAGCTCTAATATCACTGATACGGCTGTCGGGTGTGAATTTTGCTATTTGAGCTTTAAAACCCTCCAAACTCTTCAACATTCGCTTTAGTGCTCGTGCCTCCGCCATTTCACAGTTTTAGCTTAATTTCACTGAACTAAACCGATAACTTCGCAATAGTTTTTTTTTTTTATAAACGAGATTTTGAATTCACAATTTAAAAAATCACTGCACTGTTTTTGTTTAACTTCCAATAAAGTTCAAAAAAAATACAAAACAAAAATAAATAGGCTACTAACTATTTTACCCAAGCGCAAATTTGGCGCCAAATTCCGGTTCGATATCCGGCTCGAAGGACCAATGTACAGTTGGCAATGTAACTCCGTTGACTTTTTTTGTGTTCAGCTGGTTCGCTTTACGGTATACCAGCACAACTCGCCGTCTAAAGTTCAAGGGCAGAGTTCAATGCACTGTTAAACAAATGCCACAAATGCTCGAACCGATCGTTAACACCAATAAATTGTTAAACTTGCCTTGTCCAGTATTAATGCGGGGTCGAAATTATTTAATTCTCTTTTCTCGTTTCCAAATATAAATGCGTGGGTCCAAATTACTAAGTGCTGATTTCTCGTTTCCAAAAAGGTTTGCGTAGGTCGAAAATTGAATCAGGAGGTGTAGCGTCTTTTCCTTATACAATGGCGAAGTCAAATAAATTCGTAGCGGCAGATTCCGTGTCCAATTATATTCCGGGTAAATAATAAAAATCACTGTAGCTTATTTTTTAATCACCGTTTATTTTCACAATTTTATTTTACAAGATCTTTACTCACTGTATTTTCTTATAAAACTTTTTAATAGAATAATGTTTTTAGAATATTTTGGCTTCCTATTTATAGCAAAAAAAGTGTTATACAAATTAATTTAAATGGTATACAAAACTAATGCCATCTAGCATTTACATAATTAATTGATATAATTAGGTTGGTATTGATTTTACTATAATTATTTTACAATGATTAGTAATTTGTTTTTTGATTTAAAAAGGTTGGTACTTGTTTACAAATAATTATAACAATAATATTATATTATCGTGTCAAAAAATAATGTTTGTCTATAAATTATAAAGAAAACAATTGATTTTGAAGCCAAAACAAATATTGAATTTATACACTGGTGCACCGATGATCAGCTTTGGTTTTTAGATAAGTATGAACTATCGGCTATTAAACATTGAAGTTGATTCTTTCTTTACTTGTTTTTCTTTTAGGCATCATCAACATTCACTACTTCCGCTTCCGTTATAGGATTTCTTAGAATTGTAGATGTAGGTCCCCCTAATTCTGATATGGATTTACTCAAATTAAAAACCCTCCAGAAATCTGTCCCAAAGTATAACCGCTTGGACAGCGATGGAGCAACATACAATTTAATTTCTTCCGTCTACCCTTTGAACGTCACAGGCACACTAACATACCCGAGTATTTGTTCAGAGGCTCCACTAGCGGTATTTACTCTGGTCTTGTACGGTCGATATAATAAACCATTTTCCTTCAGGAACTCTTCACTCCCTTGTCCCAGCACCGTGACGTTGGCACATGAGTCAGGTAGTCCCTCTACTGTCTTTCCACATAAATTCACTAAAGCGTAAGGCCTATCATCTATTTTAACATTGTACGTCTATAAAAATATTCTTTCATTCTCACTACTTGTCTGTTATCCGTTTGACAGGCGGTGGAATAAAAGGATACGTGCCTGTCGTGTTTTAGCGACGCCTACTCTGATAAAGCTATATACTCCTTTGGTTCCACACCCAAAACAAAACACCCTGTTAAACGAATGCCGACAGTCCATGAAAGTGTGTCCGGATTCATTACAGTTCCAGCAACTGACTCCTGGTCTTTCTGTCACTGTCCGGTTTTCAGTACCCTGCGGTGATCTGGCCCTCCTACCAGTCCCTGTAAAGACCGCTGTGAATTTTATCCTAAAGTTTTCCTAGAACAACAACACCAACTAATAATAGTTATTTATGGTACTAGTGAGCAAAACAAGATATTATCCGTGAGGGATAAGTTTGTCTGGAGTGGATTATACATTATCCCGAGTAAATAATATCTCTTTGCTCACGAGTGGCATACAACGTGTTATCCACTTTTGTTGAAATAAATTTCGTAAATTAATAAGAAATACGTACATAGTTCTATTTTGTGTTTTCACAGTGGAGCATTGAATTTTGAAATATATTTTATCATAGTGACCGTTCTTTAAATTGTCATGGTGTACTTTAATTTAACTAATTTTTGGAATATAGTTTTTTCAATTTGACTACGAATAATTTTCCAATGACTACTCAACATTTTGTTATATCAAATATAATTCACGTTGCCCCTAGCAGCGTGGGTTATACAATAACAATGGGTTATTTTACATTTTCTTTATTTGAAATCAGCATAGTTATCGGACATATATGAAAAGTGGATAAACTTATATGTATTAGTAAAATGCATAAATTTAGGCGATGGAATAGAGTATTGAATTACTAATAAATATTTTTTTATAATGTTTACATTAATAATAGTAAATTATTAAATTTATAATTAACAAAATAAATATCTAATTTATATAAATGTTTCGATAAAAATTATTAACAAAAGTATAAATTAAAATTTGTAAATAGGATATTTTATGTGCCAACTCCGTATACCATAGAAGTATTACATTTGTCAAAATACTAAACAGGATTAGAGACCGTGATCATCGGATTCCCTTACAGGGTGGTAAGGTGCACCCCTAAGTCAACTAATCACTGATTTTCAGAAATTCATCATGGACCTTGCATATAGAACCGAAACTTTTTGGGTGATAACTCCGTATACCATAGAAGTACTGACATATGACATAATACTAAACAGGGTTAGAGACCGTGACCATCGGATTCCCTTACAGGGTAGTAAGGTGCACACCTAAGTCAACTAATCACAGATTTTCAGAAATTTATCATTGACCTTGCATATAGAAACGAAACTTTTTGGGTGATAACTCCGTATACCATAGAAGTACTGACCTATGACATAATACTAAACAGGGTTAGAGACCGTGATCATCGGATTCCCTTACAGGGTAGTAAGGTGCACCCCTAAGTCAACTAATTACGGATTTTCAGAAATTTATCATTGAACTTGCATATAGAAACGGAACTTTTTGTGCGTTACCTCCGTATACCATAGAAGTACTGACATATGACATAATACTAAACAGGGTTAGAGACAGTGATCATGGGATTCCCTTACAGGGTAGTAAGGTGCACCCCTAAGTCAACTAATCACTGATTTTCGGAAATTTATCATAGACCTTGCATATAGAAACGGAACTTAAAGTGCGTTAACTCCGTATAACATAGAAGTACTGACATATGACATAATACTAAACAGGGTTAGAGACCGTGATCATCGGATTCCCTTACAAGGTAGTAAGGTGCACCCCTAAGTCAACTAATCACTCATTTTCAGAAATTTATCATTGACCTTGCATATAGAAACAAAACTTTTTGGGTGATAACTCCGTATACCATAGAAGTACTGACATATGACATAATACTGAACAGAGTTTGAGACTGTGATCATCGGATTCCCTTACAGGGTAGTAAGGTGCACCCCTAAGTCAACTAATCTTTGATTTTCAGAAATTTATCATGGACTTTGCGTATAGAAACATAGGTTTTTGTATACTAACTCCGTATACCATAGAAGTACTGACATATGACATAATACTAAACAGGGTTAGAGAGTGTGATCATCGGATTCCCTTACAGGCACCCCTAAGTCAACTAATTTTAGATTTTGAGAAATGTATCATTGACCTTGCATATAGAAACATAATTTTTTGTATACTAACTCCGTATACCATAGAAGTACTTACCTACGACATAATACTAAACAGGGTTAGAGAGTGTGATCATCGGATTCCCTTACAGGGTAGTAAGGTGCACCCCTAAGTCAACTAATCACTGGTTTTCAGAAATTTATCATTGACCCTGCATATAGAAACTAAACTTTTTGTGTGATAACTCCGTATACCATAGAAGTACTGACATATGACATAATACTAAACAGGGTTAGAGACCGTGATCATCGGATTCCCTTACAGGGTAGTAAGATGAAACCCTAAGTGAACTAATCACTGATTTTCAGAAATTTATCATTGACCTTTCATATAGAAACGAAACTTTTTGGGTGATAACTCGGTATACCATAGAAGTACTGACATATGACATAATACTAAACACGGTTAGAGACCGTGATCATCGGATTCCCTTACAGGGTAGTAAGGTGCACGTCTAAGTCAACTTATCTCAGATTTTCAGAAATTTATCATGTACCTTGCATATAGAAACATAATTTTTTGTATACTAACTCCGTATACCATAGAAGTACTTACCTACGACATAATACTAAACGGGTTAGAGACCGTGATCATCGGATTCCCTTACAGGGTAGTAAGGTGCACCCCTAAGTCAACTAATATCACATTTTCAGAAATTTATCATGGACCTTGCATATAGAAACGAAACTTTTTGGGTGATAACTCCGTATACCATAGAAGTACTGAAATATGACATAATACTAAACAGGGTTAGAGACCGTGATCATCGGATTCCTTTACAGTATAGTAAGGTGTACCCCTAAGTCAACTAATATCAGATTTTCAGAAATTTATCATGGACCTTGCATATAGAAACGAAACTTTTTGGGTGATAACTCCGTATACCATAGAAGTACTGACATATGACATAATACTAAACAGGGTTAGAGACCGTGATCATCAGATTCCCTTACAGGGTAGTAAGGTGCACCCCTAAGTCAACTAATATCAGATTTTCAGAAATTTATCATGGACCTTGCATATAGAAACGAAACTTTTTGGGTGATAACTCCGTATACCATAGAAGTACTGACATATGACATAATACTAACCAGGGTTAGAGACCGTGATCATCGGATTCCCTTACAGGGTAGTAAGGTGCACCCCTAAGTCAACTAATCTCTGATTTTCAGAAATTTATCATTGACCTTTCATATAGAAACGAATTTTTTTGGGTGATAACTCCGTATACCATAGAAGTCCTGACATATGACATAATACTAAACACGGTTAGAGACCGTGATCATCGGATTCCCATACAGGGTAGTAAGGTGCACCCCTAAGTCAACTAATCTTTGATTTTCAGAAATTTATCATGGACCTTGCATATAGAAACATAATTTTTTGTATACTAACTCCGTATACCATAGAAGTACTGACATATGACATAATACTAAACAGGATTAGAGAGTGTGATCATCGGATTCCCTTACAGGGTAGTAAGGTGCACCCCTAAGTCAACTAATCCCTGATTTTCAGAAATTTATCATTGACCTTTCATATAGAAACGAAACTTTTTGGGTGATAACTCTGTATACCATAGAAGTCCTGACATATGGCATAATACTAAACACGGTTAGAGACCGTGATCATCGGATTCCCTTACAGGGTAGTAAGGTGCACCCCTAAGTCAACTAATCACTGATTTTCAGAAATTTATCATGGACCTTGCATATAGAAACATAATTTTTTGTATACTAACTCCGTATACCATAGAAGTACTTACCTACGACATAATACTAAACAGGGTTAGAGAGTGTGATCATCGGATTCCCTTACAGGGTAGTAAGGTGCACCCCTAAGTCAACTAATCACTGATTTTCAGAAATTTATCATTGACCCTGCATATAGAAACTAAACTTTTTGGGTGATAACTCCGTATACCATAGAAGTACTGACATATGACATAATACTAAACAGGGTTAGAGACCGTGATCATCGGATTCCCTTACAGGGTAGTAAGATGAAACCCTAAGTCAACTAATCACAGATTTTCAGAAATTTATCAATGACCTTGCATATAGAAACGAAACTTTTTGGGTGATAACTCGGTATATTATAGAAGTACTGACATATGACATAATACTAAACAGGGTTAGAGACCGTGATCATCGGATTCCTTTACAGTATAGTAAGGTGTACCCCTAAGTCAACTAATCTTTGATTTTCAGAAATTTATCATTGACCTTGCATATAGAAACATAATTTTTTGTATACTAACTCCGTATACCATAGAAGTACTGACATATGACATAATACTAAACAGGATTAGAGACGTGATCATCGGATTCCCTTACAGAGTAGTAAGGTGCACCCCTTAGTCAACTAATCATAGATTTTCAGAAATTTATCATTGACCTTGCATATAGAAACGAAACTTTTTGGGTGATAACTCCGTATACCATAGAAGTACTGACATATGACACGCGAATGAAGATTTTACTAATTTTTACTAAATAAAAATGGCGACAGTAGCTATTCAAATGCATACCTTCAGGGGTATTTTATCAAGAAATAGAATTATCACACTTAATTTTGCAAATTTAAAGTTTAATATTGATAATTTTTAAATACTTTTATGTTACATTTTTCTAAATAATCTCGTCATAAAATATTAAATTTATTTGTTTAAATTAAATAGAAGGACTATTTAGTATAAACTGAAATATATACATATTGATTTATTATCTACAAGCCAATTATAAAATTAGAAGTTTAAATTCAGTTATATCTCTGCAAAATCTCAGGGAAATCTTTAAACTTTGGAAACTTTAGTATTAAAACTAGAAATCTTAATTTAGTTGTAGGGTCGAAATATAAAATTATATTTTATGCATTAATCTCATTATGATTTACCGTTTGCCAATGTGTTGAAATGAAAATTTTTAAAAAATCCTCTTGGATTTTACCCTGGGATACTTCAAGAGAAAATAACTAATTTTAGTTGAATATTATATAACTATAAGAGGAAATAAATTTTGCCAGTGACAAAATTTACATCGATAATCTTCAATAAAATAATTGTAAATTTAACATATTAGTTGTTTACTCGTGGACTCCACGAGTAAACAACAAATAACAATTCCTCACCAATAAAAAAATTTTATATAATAAAACACAATATTTCGGTTTTGTCACTTTCTTGAACGTGATAATTATTTTATTTGTAAATGAAATTACGATCGTTTCGGATGTTACTCCTTTATTGATAAAGGCAAAATTACCATCGATCTCGTAATGTTTTTTGGTTAGTGTACCTTCTTGACAATTTATGTGCAAATTTTCAGAATTTTGTCTTGGGGTTTACTACCCTTAGTAAACAATATTACATTTAGTGTGTTATTCAATTTACATTGAAAATCTTGGATAAATAACTGTAAATTATGCGAATTTACCATCGATCTCGTAATGTTTTTTGGTTAGCATATCGGATTCGCAATGTATGTGCAAATTTTCAGAAAGTTGTCATGGGGTTTACTACCCTTAGTAAACAATATTACATTTAGTGTGTTATTCAATTTACATTGAAAATCTTGGATAAATAACTGTAAATTATGCAAATTTACCATCGATATCGTAATGTTTTTTGGTTAGCATATCGGATTAGCAATGTATGTGCAAATTTTCAGAAAGTTGTCATGGGGTTTACTACCCTTAGTAACCAATATTACATTTAGTGTGTTATTCAATTTACATTGAAAATCTTGTATAAATAACTGTAAATTATGCGAATTTACCATCGATCTTGTTATGTTTTTTGGTTAGCATATCGGATTAGCAATGTATGTGCAAATTTTCAGAAAGTTGTCATGGGGTTTACTACCCTTAGTAAACAATATTACATTTAGTGTGTTATTCAATTTAATTGAAAATCTTGGATAAATAACTGTAAATTATGCGAATTAACCATCGATTTCGTAATGTTTTTGGTTAGGATATCGGATTAGCAATGTATGTGCAAATTTTCAGAAAGTTGTCATGGGGTTTACTACCCTTAAATATTACATTTAGTGTGTTATTCAATTTACATTGAAAATCTTGGGTAAATAACTGTAAATTAGGCGAATTTACCATCGATCTCGTAATGTTTTTTGGTTAGGATATCGGATTAGCAATGTATGTGCAAATTTTCAGAAAGTTGTCATGGGGTTTACAACCCTTAGTAAACAATATTACATTTAGTGTGTTATTCAATTTACATTGAACATCTTGGATAAATAACTGTAAATTAGACGAATTTACCATCGATCTCGTAATGTTTTTTGGTTAGAATATCGGATAAGCAATGTATGTGTAAATTTTCAGAAAGTTGTCATGGAGTTTACTACCCTTAGTAAACAATATTACATTTAGTGTGTTATTCAATTTACATTGAACATCTTGGATAAATAACTGTAAATTAGGCGAATTTACCATCGATCTCGTAATGTTTTTTGATTAGAATATCGGATAAACAATGTATGTGCAAATTTTCAGAAAGTTGTCATGGGGTTTACTACCCTTAGTAAACAATATTACATTTACATAGTGTGTTATTCAATTTACATTGAAAATCTTGGATAAATAACTGTAAATTAGGCGAATTTACCATCGATCTTGTTATGTTTTTTGGTTAGCATATCGGATTAGCAATGTATGCGCAAATTTTCAGAAAGTTGTCATGGGGTTTACTACTCTTAGTAAACAATATTACATTTAGTGTGTTATTCAATTTAAATGAAAATCTTGGATAAATAACTGTAAATTATGCGAATTTACCATCGATTTCGTAATGTTTTTGGTTAGGATATCGGATTAGCAATGTATGTGCAAATTTTCAGAAAGTTGTCATGGGGTTTACTACCCTTAAATATTACATTTAGTGTGTTATTCAATTTACATTGAAAATCTTGGGTAAATAACTGTAAATTAGGCGAATTTACCATCGATCTCGTAATGTTTTTTGGTTAGAATATCGGATAAACAATGTATGTGCAAATTTTCAGAAAGTTGTCATGGGGTTTACTACCCTTAGTAAACAATATTACATTTAGTGTGTTATTCAATTTACATTGAAAATCTTGGATAAATAACTGTAAATTATGCAAATTTACCATCGATATCGTAATGTTTTTTGGTTAGCATATCGGATTAGCAATGTATGTGCAAATTTTCAGAAAGTTGTCATGGGGTTTACTACCCTTAGTAACCAATATTACATTTAGTGTGTTATGCAATTTACATTGAAAATCTTGTATAAATAACTGTAAATTAGGCGAATTTACCATCGATCTTGTTATGTTTTTTGGTTAGCATATCGGATTAGCAATGTATGTGCAAATTTTCAGAAAGTTGTCATGGGGTTTACTACCCTTAGTAAACAATATTACATTTAGTGTGTTATTCAATTTAAATGAAAATCTTGGATAAATAACTGTAAATTATGCGAATTAACCATCGATTTCGTAATGTTTTTGGTTAGGATATCGGATTAGCAATGTATGTGCAAATTTTCAGAAAGTTGTCATGGGGTTTACTACCCTTAGTAAACAATATTACATTTAGTGTGTTATTCAATTTACATTGAAAATCTTGGGTAAATAACTGTAAATTAGGCGAATTTACCATCGATCTCGTAATGTTTTTTGGTTAGGATATCGGATTTGCAATGTATGTGCAAATTTTCAGAAAGTTGTCATGGGGTTTACAACCCTTAGTAAACAATATTACATTTAGTGTGTTATTCAATTTACATTGAACATCTTGGATAAATAACTGTAAATTAGGCGAATTTACCATCGATCTCGTAATGTTTTTTGGTTAGAATATCGGATAAGCAATGTATGTGCAAATTTTCAGAAAGTTGTCATGGAGTTTACTACCCTTAGTAAACAATATTACATTTAGTGTGTTATTCAATTTACATTGAACATCTTGGATAAATAACTGTAAATTAGGCGAATTTACCATAGATCTCGTAATGTTTTTTGATTAGAATATCGGATAAACAATGTATGTGCAAATTTTCAGAAAGTTGTCATGGGGTTTACTACCCTTAGTAAACAATATTACATTTAGTGTGTTATTCAATTTACATTGAAAATCTTGGATAAATAACTGTAAATTATGCGAATTAACCATCGATTTCGTAATGTTTTTGGTTAGGATATCGGATTAGCAATGTATGTGCAAATTTTCAGAAAGTTGTCATGGGGTTTACTACCCTTAAATATTACATTTAGTGTGTTATTCAATTTACATTGAAAATCTTGGGTAAATAACTGTAAATTAGGCGAATTTACCATCGATCTCGTAATGTTTTTGGTTAGAATATCGGATAAACAATGTATGTGCAAATTTTCAGAAAGTTGTCATGGGGTTTACTACCCTTAGTAAACAATATTACATTTAGTGTGTTATTCAATTTACATTGAAAATCTTGGATAAATAACTGTAAATTATGCGAATTTACCATCGATCTCGTTATGTTTTTTGGTTAGCATATCGGATTAGCAATGTATGTGCAAATTTTCAGAAAGTTGTCATGGGGTTTACTACCCTTAGTAAACAATATTACATTTAGTGTGTTATTCAATTTACATTGAAAATCTTGGATAAATAACTGTAAATTATGCAAATTTACCATCGATATCGTAATGTGTTTTGGTTAGCATATCGGATTAGCAATGTATGAGCAAATTTTCAGAAAGTTGTCATGGGGTTTACTACCCTTAGTAACCAATATTACATTTAGTGTGTTATGCAATTTACATTGAAAATCTTGTATAAATAACTGTAAATTAGGCGAATTTACCATCGATCTTGTTATGTTTTTTGGTTAGCATATCGGATTAGCAATGTATGTGCAAATTTTCAGAAAGTTGTCATGGGGTTTACTACCCTTAGTAAACAATATTACATTTAGTGTGTTATTCAATTTAAATGAAAATCTTGGATAAATAACTGTAAATTAGGCGAATTTACCATCGATTTCGTAATGTTTTTGGTTAGGATATCGGATTAGCAATGTATGTGCAAATTTTCAGAAAGTTGTCATGGGGTTTACTACCCTTAGTAAACAATATTACATTTCGTGTGTTATTCAATTTACATTGAACATCTTGGATAAATAACTGTAAATTAGGCGAATTTACCATCGATCTCGTAATGTTTTTTGGTTAGAATATCGGATAAGCAATGTATGTGCAAATTTTCAGAAAGTTGTCATGGAGTTTACTACCCTTAGTAAACAATATTACATTTAGTGTGTTATTCAATTTACATTGAACATCTTGGATAAATAACTGTAAATTAGGCGAATTTACCATCGATCTCGTAATGTTTTTTGATTAGAATATCGGATAAACAGTGTATGTGCAAATTTTCAGAAAGTTGTCATGGGGTTTACTACCCTTAGTAAACAATATTACATTTAGTGTGTTATTCAATTTACATTGAAAATCTTGGATAAATAACTGTAAATTAGGCGAATTTACTATCGATCTTGTTATGTTTTTTGGTTAGCATATCGGATTAGCAATGTATGTGCAAATTTTCAGAAAGTTGTCATGGGGTTTACAACCCTTAGTAAACAATATTACATTTAGTGTGTTATTCAATTTACATTGAACATCTTGGATAAATAACTGTAAATTAGGCGAATTTACCATCGATCTCGTAATGTTTTTTGGTTAGAATATCGGATAAGCAATGTATGTGCAAATTTTCAGAAAGTTGTCATGGAGTTTACTACCCTTAGTAAACAATATTACATTTAGTGTGTTATTCAATTTACATTGAACATCTTGGATAAATAACTGTAAATTAGGCGAATTTACCATCGATCTCGTAATGTTTTTTGATTAGAATATCGGATAAACAATGTATGAGCAAATTTTCAGAAAGTTGTCATGGGGTTTACTACCCTTAGTAAACAATATTACATTTAGTGTGTTATTCAATTTACATTGAAAATCTTGGATAAATAACTGTAAATTAGGCGAATTTACCATCGATCTTGTTATGTTTTTTGGTTAGCATATCGGATTAGCAATGTATGTGCAAATTTTCAGAAAGTTGTCATGGGGTTTACTACTCTTAGTAAACAATATTACATTTAGTGTGTTATTCAATTTAAATGAAAATCTTGGATAAATAACTGTAAATTATGCGAATTTACCATCGATTTCGTAATGTTTTTGGTTAGGATATCGGATTAGCAATGTATGTGCAAATTTTCAGAAAGTTGTCATGGGGTTTACTACCCTTAAATATTACATTTAGTGTGTTATTCAATTTACATTGAAAATCTTGGGTAAATAACTGTAAATTAGGCGAATTTACCATCGATCTCGTAATGTTTTTTGGTTAGAATATCGGATAAACAATGTATGTGCAAATTTTCAGAAAGTTGTCATGGGGTTTACTACCCTTAGTAAACAATATTACATTTAGTGTGTTATTCAATTTACATTGAAAATCTTGGATAAATAACTGTAAATTATGCGAATTTACCATCGATCTCGTTATGTTTTTTGGTTAGCATATCGGATTAGCAATGTATGTGCAAATTTTCAGTGAATTGACATAAGGTTTACTACCCTTAGTAAACAATATTACATTTAGTGTGTTATTCAATTTACATTGAACATCTTGGATAAATAACTGTAAATTATGCGAATTTACCATCGATCTCGTAATGTTTTTTGGTTAGCATATCGGATTAGCAATGTATGTGCAAATTTTCAGAAAGTTGTCATGGGGTTTACTACCCTTAGTAAACAATATTACATTTAGTGTGTTATTCAATTTACATTGAAAATCTTGGATAAATAACTGTAAATTATGCAGATTTACCATCGATATCGTAATGTGTTTTGGTTAGCATATCGGATTAGCAATGTATGAGCAAATTTTCAGAAAGTTGTCATGGGGTTTACTACCCTTAGTAACCAATATTACATTTAGTGTGTTATGCAATTTACATTGAAAATCTTGTATAAATAACTGTAAATTAGGCGAATTAACCATCGATCTTGTTATGTTTTTTGGTTAGCATATCGGATTAGCAATGTATGTGCAAATTTTCAGAAAGTTGTCATGGGGTTTACTACCCTTAGTAAACAATATTACATTTAGTGTGTTATTCAATTTAAATGAAAACCTTGGATAAATAACTGTAAATTATGCGAATTAACCATCGATTTCGTAAAGTTTTTGGTTAGGATATCGGATTAGCAATGTATGTGCAAATTTTCAGAAAGTTGTCATGGGGTTTACTACCCTTAGTAAACAATATTACATTTATTGTGTTATTCAATTTACATTGAAAATCTTGGGTAAATAACTGTAAATTAGGCGAATTTACCATCGATCTCGTAATGTTTTTTGGTTAGGATATCGGATTAGCAATGTATGTGCAAATTTTCAGAAAGTTGTCATGGGGTTTACAACCCTTAGTAAACAATATTACATTTAGTGTGTTATTCAATTTACATTGAACATCTTGGATAAATAACTGTAAATTAGACGAATTTACCATCGATCTCGTAATGTTTTTTGGTTAGAATATCGGATAAGCAATGTATGTGCAAATTTTCAGAAAGTTGTCATGGAGTTTACTACCCTTAGTAAACAATATTACATTTAGTGTGTTATTCAATTTACATTGAACATCTTGGATAAATAACTGTAAATTAGGCGAATTTACCATCGATCTCGTAATGTTTTTTGATTAGAATATCGGATAAACAATGTATGTGCAAATTTTCAGAAAGTTGTCATGGGGTTTACTACCCTTAGTAAACAATATTACATTTAGTGTGTTATTCAATTTACATTGAAAATCTTGGATAAATAACTGTAAATTAGGCGAATTTACCATCGATCTTGTTATGTCTTTTGGTTAGCATATCGGATTAGCAATGTATGTGCAAATTTTCAGAAAGTTGTCATGGGGTTTACTACCCTTAGTAAACAATATTACATTTAGTGTGTTATTCAATTTAAATGAAAATCTTGGATAAATAACTGTAAATTATGCGAATTTACCATCGATTTCGTAATGTTTTTGGTTAGGATATCGGATTAGCAATGTATGTGCAAATTTTCAGAAAGTTGTCATGGGGTTTACTACCCTTAAATATTACATTTAGTGTGTTATTCAATTTACATTGAAAATCTTGGGTAAATAACTGTAAATTAGGCGAATTTACCATCGATCTCGTAATGTTTTTTGGTTAGAATATCGGATAAACAATGTATGTGCAAATTTTCAGAAAGTTGTCATGGGGTTTACTACCCTTAGTAAACAATATTACATTTAGTGTGTTATTCAATTTACATTGAAAATCTTGGATAAATAACTGTAAATTATGCGAATTTACCATCGATCTCGTTATGTTTTTTGGTTAGCATATCGGATTAGCAATGTATGTGCAAATTTTCAGTGAGTTGACATAAGGTTTACTACCCTTAGTAAACAATATTACATTTAGTGTGTTATTCAATTTACATTGAAAATCTTGGATAACTGTAAATTATGCGAATTTTCCATCGATCTCGTAATGTTTTTTGGTTAGCATATCTAATTAGCAATGTATGTGCAAATTTTCAAAAAGTTGTCATGGGGTTTGCTACCCTTAGTAAACAATATTACATTTAGTGTGTTATTCAATTTACATTGAACATCTTGGATAAATAACTGTAAATTATGCGAATTTACCATCGATCTCGTAATGTTTTTTGGTTAGCATATCGGATTAGCAATGTATGTGCAAATTTTCAGAAAGTTGTCATGGGGTTTACTACCCTTAGTAAACAATATTACATTTAGTGTGTTATTCAATTTACATTGAAAATCTTGGATAACTGTAAATTATGCGAATTTTCCATCGATCTCGTAATGTTTTTTGGTTAGCATATCTAATTAGCAATGTATGTGCAAATTTTCAGAAAGTTGTCATGGGGTTTACTACCCTTAGTAAACAATATTACATTTAGTGTGTTATTCAATTTACATTGAAAATCTTGAATAAATAACAGTAAATTAGGCGAATTTACCATCGATCTCGTAATGTTTTTTGGTTAGAATATCGGATTAGCCGTGTATGTGCGAATTTTCAGAAAGTTGTCATGGGGTTTACTACCCTTAGTAAACAATATTACATTTAGTGTGTTATTCAATTTACATTGAAAATCTTGGATAAATAACTATAAATTATGCGAATATACCATCGATCTCGTAATGTTTTTTGGTTAGCATATCGGATTAGCAATGTATGTGCAAATTTTCAGAAAGTTGTCATGGGGTTTACTACCCTTAGTAAACAATATTACATTTAGTGTGTTATTCAATTTACATTGAAAATCTTGGATAAATAACTGTAAATTATGCGAATTTACCATCGATCTCGTTATGTTTTTTGGTTAGCATATCGAATTAGCAATGTATGTGCAAATTTTCAGAAAGTTGTCATGGGGTTTACTACCCTTAGTAAACAATATTACATTTAGTGTGTTATTCAATTTACATTGAACATCTTGGATAAATAACTGTAAATTAGGCGAATTTACCATCGATCTCGTAATGTTTTTTGATTAGAATATCGGATAAACAATGTATGTGCAAATTTTCGGAAAGTTGTCATGGGGTTTACTACCCTTAGTAAACAATATTACATTTAGTGTGTTATTCAATTTACATTGAAAATCTTGGATAAATAACTGTAAATTAGGCGAATTTACCATCGATCTTGTTATGTTTTTTGGTTAGCATATCGGATTAGCAATGTATGTGCAAATTTTCAGAAAGTTGTCATGGGGTTTACTACTCTTAGTAAACAATATTACATTTAGTGTGTTATTCAATTTACATTGAAAATCTTGGATAAATAACTGTAAATTATGCGAATTTACCATCGATCTCGTAATGTTTTTTGGTTAGCATATCGGATTAGCAATGTATGTGTAAATTTTCAGAAAGTTGTCATGGGGTTTACTACCCTTAGTAAACAATATTACATTTAGTGTGTTATTCAATTTACATTGAAAATCTTGGATAAATAACTGTAAATTATGCGAATTTACCATCGATCTCGTAATGTTTTTTGGTTAGCATATCGGATTAGCAATGTATGTGTAAATTTTCAGAAAGTTGTCATGGGGTTTACTACCCTTAGTAAACAATATTACATTTAGTGTGTTATTCAATTTACATTGAAAATCTTGGATAAATAACTGTAAATTATGCCAATTTACCGTCGATCTCGTAATGTTTTTTGGTTAGCATATCGGATTAGCAATGTATGTGCAAATTTTCAGAAAGTTGTCATGGGGTTTACTACCCTTAGTAAACAATATTACATTTAGTGTGTTATTCAATTTACATTGAAAATCTTGGATAAATAACTGTAAATTATGCGAATTTACCATCGATCTCGTTATGTTTTTTGGTTAGCATATCGGATTAGCAATGTATGTGCAAATTTTCAGAAAGTTGTCTTGGGGTTTACTACCCTTAGTAAACAATATTACATTTAGTGTGTTATTCAATTTACATTGAAAATCTTGGATAAATAACTGTAAATTATGCGAATTTACCATCGATCTCGTAATGTTTTTTGGTTAGCATATCGGATTAGCAATGTATGTGTAAATTTTCAGAAAGTTGTCATGGGGTTTACTACCCTTAGTAAACAATATTACATTTAGTGTGTTATTCAATTTACATTGAAAATCTTGGATAAATAACTGTAAATTATGCCAATTTACCGTCGATCTCGTAATGTTTTTTGGTTAGCATATCGGATTAGCAATGTATGTGCAAATTTTCAGAAAGTTGTCATGGGGTTTACTACCCTTAGTAAACAATATTACATTTAGTGTGTTATTCAATTTACATTGAAAATCTTGGATAACTGTAAATTATGCGAATTTACCATCGATCTCGTAATGTTTTTTGGTTAGCATATCGGATTAGCAATGTATGTGCAAATTTTCAGAAAGTTGTCATGGGGTTTACTACCCTTCGTAAACAATATTACATTTAGTGTGTTATTCAATTTACATTGAAAATCTTGGATAAATAACTGTAAATTATGCGAATTTACCATCGATCTCGTAATGTTTTTTGGTTAGCATATCGGATTAGCCATGTATGTGCAAATTTTCAGAAAGTTGTCATGGGGTTTACTACCCTTAGTAAACAATATTACATTTAGTGTGTTATTCAATTTACAATGAACATCTTGGATAAATAACTGTAAATTAGGCAAATTTACCATCGATCTCGTAATGTTTTTTGGTTAGCATATCGGATTCGCAATGTATGTGCAAATTTCCAGGAAGTTGTCATGTGGTTCCTTAGTAAACAATATTACATTTAGTGTGTTATTCAATTTACATTGAACATCTTGGATAAATAACTGTAAATTAGGCGAATTTACCATCGATCTCGTAATGTTTTTTGGTTAGCATATCGGATTAGCAATGTATGTGCAAATTTTCAGAAAGTTGTCATGGGGTTTACTACCCTTAGTAAACAATATTACATTTAGTGTGTTATTCAATTTACATTGAAAATCTTGGATAAATAACTGTAAATTATGCGAATTTACCATCGATCTCGTTATGTTTTTTGGTTAGCATATCGGATTAGCAATGTATGTGCAAATTTTCAGAAAGTTGTCATGGGGTTTACTACCCTTAGTAAACAATATTACATTTAGTGTGTTATTCAATTTACATTGAACATCTTGGATAAATAACTGTAAATTAAACGAATTTACCATCGATCTCGTAATGTTTTTTGGTTAGCATATCGGATTAGCAATGTATGTGCAAATTTTCAGAAAGTTGTCATGGGGTTTACTACCCTTAGTAAACAATATTACATTTAGTGTGTTATTCAATTTACATTGAAAATCTTGGATAAATAACTGTAAATTAGGCGAATTTACCATCGATCTCGTAATGCTTTTTGGTTAGCATATCGGATTAGCAATGTATGTGCAAATTTTCAGAAAGTTGTCATGGGGTTTACTACCCTTAGTAAACAATATTACATTTAGTGTGTTATTCAATTTACATTGAAAATCTTGGATAAATAACTGTAAATTATGCGAATTTACCATCGATCTCGTAATGTTTTTTGGTTAGCATATCGGATTAGCAATGTATGTGCAAATTTTCAGAAAGTTGTCATGGGGTTTACTACCCTTAGTAAACAATATTACATTTAGTGTGTTATTCAATTTACATTGAAAATCTAGGATAACTGTAAATTATGCGAGTTTACCATCGATCTCGTAATGTTTTTTGGTTAGCATATCGGATTAGCAATGTATGTGCAAATTTTCAGAAAGTTGTCTTGGGGCTTACTACCCTTAGTAAACAATATTACATTTAGTGTGTTATTCAATTTACATTGAAAATCTTGAATAAATAACTGTAAATTATGCGAATTTACCATCGATCTCGTAATGTTTTTTGGTTAGCATATCGGATTAGCAATGTATGTATGTGCAAATTTTCAGAAAGTTGTCTTGGGGTTTACTACCCTTAGTAAACAATATTACATTTAGTGTGTTATTCAATTTACATTGAACATCTTGGATAAATAACTGTAAATTAGGCGAATTTACCATCGATCTCGTAATGTTTTTTGGTTAGAATATCGGATTAGCAATGTATGTGTAAATTTTTAGAAAGTTGCCATGGGGTTTACTACCCTTAGTAAACAATATTACATTTAGTGTGTTATTCAATTTACATTGAAAATCTTGGATAAATAACTGTAAATTATGCGAATTTACCATCGATCTCGTAATGTTTTTTGGTTAGCATGTCGGATTCGCAATGTATGTGCAAATTTTCAGAAAGTTGTCATGGGGTTTACTACCCTTAGTAAACAATATTACATTTAGTGTGTTATTCAATTTACATTGAACATCTTGGATAAATAACTGTAAATTAGGCGAATTTACCATCGATCTCGTTATGTTTTTGGTTAGCATATTGGATTAGCAATGTATGTGCAAATTTTCAGAAAGTTGTCTTGGGGTTTACTACCCTTAGTAAACAATATTACATTTAGTGTGTTATTCAATTTACATTGAAAATCTTGAATAAATAACTGTAAATTATGCGAATTTACCATCGATCTCGTAATGTTTTTTGGTTAGCATATCGGATTAGCAATGTAGGTGCAAATTTTCAGAAAGTTGTCATGGGGTTTACTACCCTTAGCAAACAATATTACATTTAGTGTGTTATTCAATTTACATTGAACATCTTGGATAAATAACTGTAAATTATGCGAATTTACCATCGATCTCGTAAGGTTTTTTGGTTAGCATATCGGATTAGCAATGTATGTGCAAATTTTCAGAAAGTTGTCATGGGGTTTACTACCCTTAGTAAACAATATTACATTTAGTGTGTTATTCAATTTACATTGAAAATCTTGGATAAATAACTGTAAATTATGCGAATTAACCATCGATCTCGTAATGTGTTTTGGTTAGCATATCGGATTAGCAATGTATGTGCAAATTTTCAGAAAGTTGTCATGGGGTTTACTACCCTTAGTAAACAATATTACATTTAGTGTGTTATTCAATTTACATTGAACATCTTGGATAAATAACTGTAAATTAGGCGAATTTATCATCGATCTCGTAATGTGTTTTGGTTAGCATATCGGATTAGCAATGTATGAGCAAATTTTCAGAAAGTTGTCATGGGGTTTACTACCCTTAGTAACCAATATTACATTTAGTGTGTTATGCAATTTACATTGAAAATCTTGTATAAATAACTGTAAATTAGGCGAATTTACCATCGATCTTGTTATGTTTTTTGGTTAGCATATCGGATTAGCAATGTATGTGCAAATTTTCAGAAAGTTGTCATGGGGTTTACTACCCTTAGTAAACAATATTACATTTAGTGTGTTATTCAATTTAAATGAAAATCTTGGATAAATAACTGTAAATTATGCGAATTAACCATCGATTTCGTAATGTTTTTGGTTAGGATATCGGATTAGCAATGTATGTGCAAATTTTCAGAAAGTTGTCATGGGGTTTACTACCCTTAGTAAACAATATTACATTTCGTGTGTTATTCAATTTACATTGAACATCTTGGATAAATAACTGTAAATTAGGCGAATTTACCATCGATCTCGTAATGTTTTTGGTTAGGATATCGGATTAGCAATGTATGTGCAAATTTTCAGAAAGTTGTCATGGAGTTTACTACCCTTAGTAAACAATATTACATTTAGTGTGTTATTCAATTTACATTGAACATCTTGGATAAATAACTGTAAATTAGGCGAATTTACCATCGATCTTGTTATGTTTTTTGGTTAGCATATCGGATTAGCAATGTATGTGCAAATTTTCAGAAAGTTGTCATGGGGTTTACAACCCTTAGTAAACAATATTACATTTAGTGTGTTATTCAATTTACATTGAACATCTTGGATAAATAACTGTAAATTAGGCGAATTTACCATCGATCTCGTAATGTTTTTTGGTTAGAATATCGGATAAGCAATGTATGTGCAAATTTTCAGAAAGTTGTCATGGAGTTTACTACCCTTAGTAAACAATATTACATTTAGTGTGTTATTCAATTTACATTGAACATCTTGGATAAATAACTGTAAATTAGGCGAATTTACCATCGATCTCGTAATGTTTTTTGATTAGAATATCGGATAAACAATGTATGTGCAAATTTTCAGAAAGTTGTCATGGGGTTTACTACCCTTAGTAAACAATATTACATTTAGTGTGTTATTCAATTTACATTGAAAATCTTGGATAAATAACTGTAAATTAGGCGAATTTACCATCGATCTTGTTATGTTTTTTGGTTAGCATATCGGATTAGCAATGTATGTGCAAATTTTCAGAAAGTTGTCATGGGGTTTACTACTCTTAGTAAACAATATTACATTTAGTGTGTTATTCAATTTAAATGAAAATCTTGGATAAATAACTGTAAATTATGCGAATTTACCATCGATTTCGTAATGTTTTTGGTTAGGATATCGGATTAGCAATGTATGTGCAAATTTTCAGAAAGTTGTCATGGGGTTTACTACCCTTAAATATTACATTTAGTGTGTTATTCAATTTACATTGAAAATCTTGGGTAAATAACTGTAAATTAGGCGAATTTACCATCGATCTCGTAATGTTTTTTGGTTAGAATATCGGATAAACAATGTATGTGCAAATTTTCAGAAAGTTGTCATGGGGTTTACTACCCTTAGTAAACAATATTACATTTAGTGTGTTATTCAATTTACATTGAAAATCTTGGATAAATAACTGTAAATTATGCGAATTTACCATCGATCTCGTTATGTTTTTTGGTTAGCATATCGGATTAGCAATGTATGTGCAAATTTTCAGTGAATTGACATAAGGTTTACTACCCTTAGTAAACAATATTACATTTAGTGTGTTATTCAATTTACATTGAACATCTTGGATAAATAACTGTAAATTATGCGAATTTACCATCGATCTCGTAATGTTTTTTGGTTAGCATATCGGATTAGCAATGTATGTGCAAATTTTCAGAAAGTTGTCATGGGGTTTACTACCCTTAGTAAACAATATTACATTTAGTGTGTTATTCAATTTACATTGAAAATCTTGGATAAATAACTGTAAATTATGCAGATTTACCATCGATATCGTAATGTGTTTTGGTTAGCATATCGGATTAGCAATGTATGTGCAAATTTTCAGAAAGTTGTCATGGGGTTTACTACCCTTAGTAACCAATATTACATTTAGTGTGTTATGCAATTTACATTGAAAATCTTGTATAAATAACTGTAAATTAGGCGAATTAACCATCGATCTCTTTATGTTTTTTGGTTAGCATATCGGATTAGCAATGTATGTGCAAATTTTCAGAAAGTTGTCATGGGGTTTACTACCCTTAGTAAACAATATTACATTTAGTGTGTTATTCAATTTAAATGAAAACCTTGGATAAATAACTGTAAATTATGCGAATTAACCATCGATTTCGTAAAGTTTTTGGTTAGGATATCGGATTAGCAATGTATGTGCAAATTTTCAGAAAGTTGTCATGGGGTTTACTACCCTTAGTAAACAATATTACATTTAGTGTGTTATTCAATTTACATTGAAAATCTTGGGTAAATAACTGTAAATTAGGCGAATTTACCATCGATATCGTAATGTTTTTTGGTTAGGATATCGGATTAGCAATGTATGTGCAAATTTTCAGAAAGTTGTCATGGGGTTTACAACCCTTAGAAAACAATATTACATTTAGTGTGTTATTCAATTTACATTGAACATCTTGGATAAATAACTGTAAATTAGACGAATTTACCATCGATCTCGTAATGTTTTTTGGTTAGAATATCGGATAAGCAATGTATGTGCAAATTTTCAGAAAGTTGTCATGGAGTTTACTACCCTTAGTAAACAATATTACATTTAGTGTGTTATTCAATTTACATTGAACATCTTGGATAAATAACTGTAAATTAGGCGAATTTACCATCGATCTCGTAATGTTTTTTGATTAGAATATCGGATAAACAATGTATGTGCAAATTTTCAGAAAGTTGTCATGGGGTTTACTACCCTTAGTAAACAATATTACATTTAGTGTGTTATTCAATTTACATTGAAAATCTTGGATAAATAACTGTAAATTAGGCGAATTTACCATCGATCTTGTTATGTTTTTTGGTTAGCATATCGGATTAGCAATGTATGTGCAAATTTTCAGAAAGTTGTCATGGGGTTTACTACCCTTAGTAAACAATATTACATTTAGTGTGTTATTCAATTTAAATGAAAATCTTGGATAAATAACTGTAAATTATGCGAATTTACCATCGATTTCGTAATGTTTTTGGTTAGGATATCGGATTAGCAATGTATGTGCAAATTTTCAGAAAGTTGTCATGGGGTTTACTACCCTTAAATATTACATTTAGTGTGTTATTCAATTTACATTGAAAATCTTGGGTAAATAACTGTAAATTAGGCGAATTTACCATCGATCTCGTAATGTTTTTTGGTTAGAATATCGGATAAACAATGTATGTGCAAATTTTCAGAAAGTTGTCATGGGGTTTACTACCCTTAGTAAACAATATTACATTTAGTGTGTTATTCAATTTACATTGAAAATCTTGGATAAATAACTGTAAATTATGCGAATTTACCATCGTTCTCGTTATGTTTTTTGGTTAGCATATCGGATTAGCAATGTATGTGCAAATTTTCAGTGAGTTGACATAAGGTTTACTACCCTTAGTAAACAATATTACATTTAGTGTGTTATTCAATTTACATAGAAAATCTTGGATAACTGTAAATTATGCGAATTTTCCATCGATCTCGTAATGTTTTTTGGTTAGCATATCTAATTAGCAATGTATGTGCAAATTTTCAAAAAGTTGTCATGGGGTTTACTACCCTTAGTAAACAATATTACATTTAGTGTGTTATTCAATTTACATTGAACATCTTGGATAAATAACTGTAAATTATGCGAATTTACCATCGATCTCGTAATGTTTTTTGGTTAGCATATCGGATTAGCAATGTATGTGCAAATTTTCAGAAAGTTGTCATGGGGTTTACTACCCTTAGTAAACAATATTACATTTAGTGTGTTATTCAATTTACATTGAAAATCTTGGATAACTGTAAATTATGCGAATTTTCCATCGATCTCGTAATGTTTTTTGGTTAGCATATCTAATTAGCAATGTATGTGCAAATTTTCAGAAAGTTGTCATGGGGTTTACTACCCTTAGTAAACAATATTACATTTAGTGTGTTATTCAATTTACATTGAAAATCTTGAATAAATAACAGTAAATTAGGCGAATTTATCATCGATCTCGTAATGTTTTTTGGTTAGAATATCGGATTAGCCGTGTATGTGCGAATTTTCAGAAAGTTGTCATGGGGTTTACTACCCTTAGTAAACAATATTACATTTAGTGTGTTATTCAATTTACATTGAAAATCTTGGATAAATAACTGTAAATTATGCGAATTTACCATCGATCTCGTTATGTGTTTTGGTTAGCATATCGAATTAGCAATGTATGTGCAAATTTTCAGAAAGTTGTCATGGGGTTTACTACCCTTAGTAAACAATATTACATTTAGTGTGTTATTCAATTTACATTGAACATCTTGGATAAATAACTGTAAATTAGGCGAATTTACCATCGATCTCGTAATGTTTTTTGATTAGAATATCGGATAAACAATGTATGTGCAAATTTTCAGAAAGTTGTCATGGGGTTTACTACCCTTAGTAAACAATATTACATTTAGTGTGTTATTCAATTTACATTGAACATCTTGGATAAATAACTGTAAATTAGGCGAATTTACCATCGATCTTGTTATGTTTTTTGGTTAGCATATCGGATTAGCAATGTATGTGCAAATTTTCAGAAAGTTGTCATGGGGTTTACTACTCTTAGTAAACAATATTACATTTAGTGTGTTATTCAATTTACATTGAAAATCTTGGATAAATAACTGTAAATTATGCGAATTTACCATCGATCTCGTAATGTTTTTTGGTTAGCATATCGGATTAGCAATGTATGTGTAAATTTTCAGAAAGTTGTCATGGGGTTTACTACCCTTAGTAAACAATATTACATTTAGTGTGTTATTCAATTTACATTGAAAATCTTGGATAAATAACTGTAAATTATGCGAATTTACCATCGATCTCGTAATGTTTTTTGGTTAGCATATCGGATTAGCAATGTATGTGTAAATTTTCAGAAAGTTGTCATGGGGTTTACTACCCTTAGTAAACAATATTACATTTAGTGTGTTATTCAATTTACATTGAAAATCTTGGATAAATAACTGTAAATTATGCCAATTTACCGTCGATCTCGTAATGTTTTTTGGTTAGCATATCGGATTAGCAATGTATGTGCAAATTTTCAGAAAGTTGTCATGGGGTTTACTACCCTTAGTAAACAATATTACATTTAGTGTGTTATTCAATTTACATTGAAAATCTTGGATAAATAACTGTAAATTATGCGAATTTACCATCGATCTTGTTATGTTTTTTGGTTAGCATATCGGATTAGCAATGTATGTGCAAATTTTCAGAAAGTTGTCTTGGGGTTTACTACCCTTAGTAAACAATATTACATTTAGTGTGTTATTCAATTTACATTGAAAATCTTGGATAACTGTAAATTATGCGAATTTACCATCGATCTCGTAATGTTTTTTGGTTAGCATATCGGATTAGCAATGTATGTGCAAATTTTCAGAAAGTTGTCATGGGGTTTACTACCCTTCGTAAACAATATTACATTTAGTGTGTTATTCAATTTACATTGAAAATCTTGGATAAATAACTGTAAATTATGCGAATTTACCATCGATCTCGTAATGTTTTTTGGTTAGCATATCGGATTAGCCATGTATGTGCAAATTTTCAGAAAGTTGTCATGGGGTTTACTACCCTTAGTAAACAATATTACATTTAGTGTGTTATTCAATTTACAATGAACATCTTGGATAAATAACTGTAAATTAGGCGAATTTACCATCGATCTCGTAATGTTTTTTGGTTAGCATATCGGATTCGCAATGTATGTGCAAATTTTCAGAAAGTTGTCATGTGGTTTACTATCCTTAGTAAACAATATTACATTTAGTGTGTTATTCAATTTACATTGAACATCTTGGATAAATAACTGTAAATTAGGCGAATTTACCATCGATCTCGTAATGTTTTTTGGTTAGCATATCGGATTAGCAATGTATGTGCAAATTTTCAGAAAGTTGTCATGGGGTTTACTACCCTTAGTAAACAATATTACATTTAGTGTGTTATTCAATTTACATTGAAAATCTTGGATAAATAACTGTAAATTATGCGAATTTACCATCGATCTCGTTATGTTTTTTGGTTAGCATATCGGATTAGCAATGTATGTGCAAATTTTCAGAAAGTTGTCATGGGGTTTACTACCCTTAGTAAACAATATTACATTTAGTGTGTTATTCAATTTACATTGAACATCTTGGATAAATAACTGTGAATTAAACGAATTTACCATCGATCTCGTAATGTTTTTTGGTTAGCATATCGGATTAGCAATGTATGTGCAAATTTTCAGAAAGTTGTCATGGGGTTTACTACCCTTAGTAAACAATATTACATTTAGTGTGTTATTCAATTTACATTGAAAATCTTGGATAAATAACTGTAAATTAGGCGAATTTACCATCGATCTCGTAATGCTTTTTGGTTAGCATATCGGATTAGCAATGTATGTGCAAATTTTCAGAAAGTTGTCATGGGGTTTACTACCCTTAGTAAACAATATTACATTTAGTGTGTTATTCAATTTACATTGAAAATCTTGGATAAATAAATGTAAATTATGCGAATTTACCATCGATCTCGTAATGTTTTTTGGTTAGCATATCGGATTAGCAATGTATGTGCAAATTTTCAGAAAGTTGTCATGGGGTTTACTACCCTTAGTAAACAATATTACATTTAGTGTGTTATTCAATTTACATTGAAAATCTAGGATAACTGTAAATTATGCGAGTTTACCATCGATCTCGTAAAGTTTTTTGGTTAGCATATCGGATTAGCAATGTATGTGCAAATTTTCAGAAAGTTGTCTTGGGGCTTACTACCCTTAGTAAACAATATTACATTTAGTGTGTTATTCAATTTACATTGAAAATCTTGAATAAATAACTGTAAATTATGCGAATTTACCATCGATCTCGTAATGTTTTTTGGTTAGCATATCGGATTAGCAATGTATGTATGTGCAAATTTTCAGAAAGTTGTCTTGGGGTTTACTACCCTTAGTAAACAATATTACATTTAGTGTGTTATTCAATTTACATTGAACATCTTGGATAAATAACTGTAAATTAGGCGAATTTACCATCGATCTCGTAATGTTTTTTGGTTAGAATATCGGATTAGCAATGTATGTGCAAATTTTTAGAAAGTTGCCATGGGGTTTACTACCCTTAGTAAACAATATTACATTTAGTGTGTTATTCAATTTACATTGAAAATCTTGGATAAATAACTGTAAATTATGCGAATTTACCATCGATCTCGTAATGTTTTTTGGTTAGCATGTCGGATTCGCAATGTATGTGCAAATTTTCAGAAAGTTGTCATGGGGTTTACTACCCTTAGTAAACAATATTACATTTAGTGTGTTATTCAATTTACATTGAACATCTTGGATAAATAACTGTAAATTAGGCGAATTTACCATCGATCTCGTTATGTTTTTGGTTAGCATATTGGATTAGCAATGTATGTGCAAATTTTCAGAAAGTTGTCTTGGGGTTTACTACCCTTAGTAAACAATATTACATTTAGTGTGTTATTCAATTTACATTGAAAATCTTGAATAAATAACTGTAAATTATGCGAATTTACCATCGATCTCGTAATGTTTTTTGGTTAGCATATCGGATTAGCAATGTAGGTGCAAATTTTCAGAAAGTTGTCATGGGGTTTACTACCCTTAGCAAACAATATTACATTTAGTGTGTTATTCAATTTACATTGAACATCTTGGATAAATAACTGTAAATTATGCGAATTTACCATCGATCTCGTAAGGTTTTTTGGTTAGCATATCGGATTAGCAATGTATGTGCAAATTTTCAGAAAGTTGTCATGGGGTTTACTACCCTTAGTAAACAATATTACATTTAGTGTGTTATTCAATTTACATTGAAAATCTTGGATAAATAACTGTAAATTATGCGAATTAACCATCGATCTCGTAATGTGTTTTGGTTAGCATATCGGATTAGCAATGTATGTGCAAATTTTCAGAAAGTTGTCATGGGGTTTACTACCCTTAGTAAACAATATTACATTTAGTGTGTTATTCAATTTACATTGAACATCTTGGATAAATAACTGTAAATTAGGCGAATTTACCATCGATCTCGTTATGTTTTTTGGTTAGCATATCGGATTAGCAATGTATGTGCAAATTTTCAGAAACTTGTTATGGGGTTTACTACCCTTAGTAAACAATATTACATTTAGTGTGTTATTCAATTTACATTGAACATCTTGGATAAATAACTGTAAATTAATCGAATTTACCATCGATCTCGTTATGTTTTTTGGTTAGCATATCGGATTAGCAATGTATGTGCAAATTTTCAGAAAGTTGTCATGGGGTTTACTACCCTTAGTAAACAATATTACATTTAGTGTGTTATTCAATTTACATTGAACATCTTGGATAAATAACTGTAAATTAGGCAAATTTACCATCGATCTCGTTATGTTTTTTGGTTAGCATATCGGATTAGCAATGTATGTGCAAATTTTCAGAAAGTTGTCATGGGGTTTACTACCCTTAGTAAACAATATTACATTTAGTGTGTTATTCAATTTACATTGAATATCTTGGATAAATAACTGTAAATTAGCCGAATTTACCATCGATCTCGTAATGTTTTTTGGTTAGAATATTGGAGTAGCAATGTATGTGCAAATTTTCAGAAAGTTGTCATGGGGTTTACTACCCTTAGTAAACAATATTACATTTAGTGTGTTATTCAATTTACATTGAACATCTTGGATAAATAACTGTAAATTAGGCGAATTTACCATCGATCTCGTTATGTTTTTGGTTAGCATATCGGATTAGCAATGTATGTGCAAATTTTCAGAAAGTTGTCATGGGGTTTACTACCCTTAGTAAACAATATTACATTTAGTGTGTTATTCAATTTACATTGAACATCTTGGATAAATAACTGTAAATTATGCAAATTTACCATCGATCTCGTAATGTTTTTTGGTTTGCATATCGGATTAGCAATGTATGTGCAAATTTTCAGAAAGTTGTCATGGGGTTTATTACCCTTAGTAAACAATATTACATTTAGTGTGTTATTCAATTTACATTGAAAATCTTGGATAAATAACTGTAAATTAGGCAAATTTACCATCGATCTCGTAATGTTTTTTGGTTAGCATGTCGGATTCGCAATGTTTGTGCAATTTTTCAGAAAGTTGTCATGGGGTTTACTACCCTTAGTAAACAATATTACATTTAGTGTGTTATTCAATTTACATTGAAAACCTTGGATAAATAACTGTAAATTAGGCGAATTTACCATCGATCTCGTTATGTTTTTGGTTAGCATATCGGATTAGCAATGTATGTGCAAATTTTCAGAAAGTTGTCATGGGGTTTACTACCCTTAGTAAACAATATTACATTTAGTGTGTTATTCAATTTACATTGAACATCTTGGATAAATAACTGTAAATTATGCGAATTTACCATCGATCTCGTAATGTTTTTTGGTTAGCATATCGGATTAGCAATGCATGTGCAAATTTTCAGAAAGTTGTCATAGGGTTTACTACCCTTAGTAAACAATATTACATTTAGTGTGTTATTCAATTTACATTGAAAATCTTGGATAAATAACTGTAAATTAGGCGAATTTACCATCGATCTCGTTATGTTTTTAGTTAGCATATCGGATTAGCAATGTATGTGCAAATTTTCAGAAAGTTGTCATGGGGTTAACTACCCTTAGTAAACAATATTACATTTAGTGTGTTATTCAATTTACATTGAACATCTTGGATAAATAACTGTAAATTATGCGAATTTACCATCGATCTCGTAATGTTTTTTGGTTAGAATATCGGATTAGCAATGTATGTGGAAATTTTCAGAAAGTTGTCATGGGGTTTACTACCCTTAGTAAACAATATTACATTTAGTGTGCTATTCAATTTACATTGAAAATCTTGGATAAATAACTGAAAATTATGCGAATTTACCATCGATCTCGTAATGTTTTTTGGTTAGCATATCGGATTAGCAATGTATGTGCAAATTTTCAGAAAGTTGTCATGGGGTTTACTACCCTTAGTAAACAACATTACATTTAGTGTGTTATTCAATTTACATTGAAAATCTTGGATAACTGTAAATTATGCGAATTTACCATCGATCTCTTAATGTTTTTTGGTTAGCATATCGGATTAGCAATGTATGTGCAAATTTTCAGAAAGTTGTCATGGGGTTTACTACCCTTAGCAAACAATATTACATTTAGTGTGTTATTCAATTTACATTGAACATCTTGGATAAATAACTGTAAATTATGCGAATTTACCATCGATCTCGTAATGTTTTTTGGTTAGAATATCGGATTAGCAATGTATGTGCAAATTTTCAGAAAGTTGTCATGGGGTTTACTACCCTTAGTAAACAATATTACATTTAGTGTGTTATTCAATTTACATTGAAAATCTTGGATAAATAACTGTAAATTATGCGAATTTACCATCGATCTCGTAATGTTTTTTGGTTAGCATATCGGATTAGCAATGTATGTGCAAATTTTCAGAAAGTTGTCATGGGGTTTACTACCCTTAGTAAACAATATTACATTTAGTGTGTTATTCAATTTACATTGGAAATCTTGAATAAATAACTGTAAATTATGCGAATTTACCATCGATCTCATAATGTTTTTTGGTTAGCATATCGGATTAGCAATGTATGTGCAAATTTTCAGAAAGCTGTCATGGGGTTTACTACCCTTAGTAAACAATATTACATTTATTGTGTTATTCAATTTACATTGAAAATCTTTGATAAATAACTGTAAATTATCCGAATTTACCATGGATCTCATAATGTTTTTTGGTTAGCATATCGGATTAGCAATGTATGTGCAAATTTTCAGAAAGTTGTCATGGGGTTTACTACCCTTAGTAAACAATATTACATTTATTGTGTTATTCAATTTACATTGGAAATCTTGAATAAATAACTGTAAATTATGCGAATTTACCATCGATCTCGTAATGTTTTTTGGTTAGCATATCGAATTAGCAATGTATGTGCAAATTTTCAGAAAGTTGTCATGGGGTTTACTACCCTTAGTAAACAATATTACATTTAGTGTGTTATTCAATTTACATTGAAAATCTTTGATAAATAACTGTAAATTATGCGAATTTACCATGGATCTCATAATGTTTTTTGGTTAGCATATTGGATTAGCAATGTATGTGCAAATTTTCAGAAAGTTGTCATGGGGTTTACTACCCTTAGTAAACAATATTACATTTAGTGTGTTATTCAATTTACATTGGAAATCTTGGATAAATAACTGTAAATTATGCGAATTTACCATCGATCTCGTTATGTTTTTTGGTTAGCATATCGGATTAGCAATGTATGTGCAAATTTTCAGAAAGTTGTCGTCGGGTTTACTACCCTTAGTAAACAATATTACATTTAGTGTGTTATTCAATTTACATTGAAAATCTTGGATAAATAACTGTAAATTATGCCAATTTACTGTCGATCTCGTAATGTTTTTTGGTTAGCATATCGAATTAGCAATGTATGTGCAAATTTTCAGAAAGTTGTCATGGGGTTTACTACCCTTAGTAAACAATATTACATTTAGTGTGCTATTCAATTTACATTGAACATCTTGGATAAATAACTGTAAATTATGCGAATTTACCATCGATCTCTTAATATTTTTTGGTTAGCATATCGGATTAGCAATGTATGTGCAAATTTTCAGAAAGTTGTCATGGGGTTTACTACCCTTAGTAAACAATATTACATTTAGTGTGTTATTCAATTTACATTGAAAACCTTGGATAACTGTAAATTATGCGAATTTACCATCGATCTCTTAATGTTTTTTGGTTAGCATATCGGATTAGCAATGTATGTGCAAATTTTCAGAAAGTTGTCATGGGGTTTACTACCCTTAGCAAGCAATATTACATTTAGTGTGTTATTCAATTTACATTGAATATCTTGGATAAATAACTGTAAATTATGCGAATTTACCATCGATCTCGTAATGTTTTTTGGTTAGAATATCGGATTAGCAATGTATGTGCAAATTTTCAGAAAGTTGTCATGGGGTTTACTACCCTTAGTAAACAATATTACATTTAGTGTGTTATTCAATTTACATTGAAAATCTTGGATAAATAACTGTAAATTATGCGAATTTACCATCGATCTCGTAATGTTTTTTGGTTAGCATGTCGGATTCGCAATGTATGTGCAAATTTTCAGAAAGTTGTCATGGGGTTTACTACCCTTAGTAAACAATATTACATTTAGTGTGTTATTCAATTTACATTGAAAATCTTGGATAACTGTAAATTATGCGAATTTACCATCGATCTCTTAATGTTTTTTGGTTAGCATATCGGATTAGCAATGTATGTGCAAATTTTCAGAAAGTTGTCATGGGGTTTACTACCCTTAGCAAACAATATTACATTTAGTGTGTTATTCAATTTACATTGAACATCTTGGATAAATAACTGTAAATTATGCGAATTTACCATCGATCTCGTAATGTTTTTTGGTTAGAATATCGGATTAGCAATGTATGTGCAAATTTTCAGAAAGTTGTCATGGGGTTTACTACCCTTAGTAAACAATATTACATTTAGTGTGCTATTCAATTTACATTGAAAATCTTGGATAAATAACTGTAAATTATGCCAATTTACCATCGATCTCGTTATGTTTTTTGGTTAGCATATCGGATTAGCAATGTATGTGCAAATTTTCAGAAAGTTGTCATGGGGTTTACTACCCTTAGTAAACAATATTACATTTAGTGTGTTATTCAATTTGCATTGACAATCTTGGATAACTGTAAATTATGCGAGTTTACCATCGATCTCGTAATGTTTTTTGGTTAGCATATCGGATTAGCAATGTATGTGCAAATTTTCAGAAAGTTGTCATGGGGTTTACTACCCTTAGCAAACAATATTACATTTAGTGTGTTACTCAATTTACATTGAACATCTTGGATAAATAACTGTAAATTATGCGAATTTACCATCGATCTCGTAATGTTTTTTGGTTAAAATATCAGATTAGCAATGTATGTGCAAATTTTCAGAAAGTTGTCATGGGGTTTACTACCCTTAGTAAACAATATTACATTTAGTGTGCTATTCAATTTACATTGAAAATCTTGGATAAATAACTGT
Organism: Tipula vernalis; assembly: GCA_958295665.1. Classification (NCBI taxonomy): domain Eukaryota; kingdom Metazoa; phylum Arthropoda; class Insecta; order Diptera; family Tipulidae; genus Tipula; species Tipula vernalis. The sequence continues at coordinate 203,338,385 of OY282559.1, read as the reverse complement.
AAATTATGCGAATTTACCATCGATCTCGTAATATTTTTTGATTAGCATATCGGATTAGCAATGTATGTGCAAATTTTCAGAAAGTTGTCATGAGGTTTACTACCCTTAGTAAACAATATTACATTTAGTGTGTTATTCAATTTACATTGAAAATCTTGGATAACTGTAAATTATGCGAATTTACCATCGATCTCGTAATGTTTTTTGGTTAGCATATCGGATTAGCAATGTATGTGCAAATTTTCAGAAAGTTGTCATGGGGTTTACTACCCTTAACAAACAATATTACATTTAGTGTGTTATTCAATTTACATTGAAAATCTTGGATAAATAACTGTAAATTAGGCGAATTTACCATCGATCTCGTAATGTTTTTTGGTTAGCATATCGGATTAGCAATGTATGTGCAAATTTTCAGAAAGTTGTCATGGGGTTTACTACCCTTAGTAAACAATATTACATTTAGTGTGTTATTCAATTTACATTGAAAATCTTGGATAACTGTAAATTATGCGAATTTACCATCGATCTCTTAATGTTTTTTGGTTAGCATATCGGATTAGCAATGTATGTGCAAATTTTCAGAAAGTTGTCATGGGGTTTACTACCCTTAGTAAACAATATTACATTTAGTGTGTTATTCAATTTACATTGAAAATCTTGAATAAATAACTCTAAATTATGCGAATTTACCATCGATCTCATAATGTTTTTTGGTTAGCATATCGGATTAGCAATGTAGGTGCAAATTTTCAGAAAGTTGTCATGGGGTTTACTACCCTTAGCAAACAATATTACATTTAGTGTGTTATTCAATTTACATTGAAAATCTTGGATAACTGTAAATTATGCGAATTTACCATCGATCTCTTAATGTTTTTTGGTTAGCATATCGGATTAGCAATGTATGTGCAAATTTTCAGAAAGTTGTCATGGGGTTTACTACCCTTAGTAAACAATATTACATTTAGTGTGTTATTCAATTTACATTGAAAATCTTGAATAATTAACTCTAAATTATGCGAATTTACCATCGATCTCATAATGTTTTTTGGTTAGCATATCAGATTAGCAATGTATGTGCAAATTTTCAGGAAGCTGTCATGGGGTTTACTACCCTTAGTAAACAATATTACATTTAGTGTGTTATTCAATTTACATTGAAAATCTTGGATAACTGTAAATTATGCGAATTTACCATCGATCTCGTAATGTTTTTTGGTTAGCATATCGGATTAGCAATGTATGTGCAAATTTTCAGAAAGTTGTCATGGGGTTTACTACCCTTAGTAAACAATATTACATTTAGTGTGCTATTCAATTTACATTGAAAATCTTGGATAAATAACTGTAAATTATGCGAATTTACCATCGATCTCATAATGTTTTTTGGTTAGCATATCGGATTAGCAATGTATGTGCAAATTTTCAGAAAGTTGTCATGGGGTTTACTACCCTTAGTAAACAATATTACATTTAGTGTGTTATTCAATTTACATTGAAAATCTTGGATAACTGTAAATTATGCGAATTTACCATCGATCTCGTAATGTTTTTTGGTTAGCATATCGGATTAGCAATGTATGTGCAAATTTTCAGAAAGTTGTCATGGGGTTTACTACCCTTAGTAAACAATATTACATTTAGTGTGTTATTCAATTTACATTGAACATCTTGGATAAATAACTGTAAATTATGCGAATTTACCATCGATCTCGTAATATTTTTTGGTTAGCATATCGGATTAGCAATGTAGGTGCAAATTTTCAGAAAGTTGTCATGGGGTTTACTACCCTTAGTAAACAATATTACATTTAGTGTGTTATTCAATTTACATTGAACATCTTGGATAAATAACTGTAAATTATGCGAATTTACCATCGATCTCGTAATGTTTTTTGGTTAGCATATCGGATTAGCAATGTATATGCAAATTTTCAGCAAGTTGTCATGGGGTTTACTACCCTTAGTAAACAATATTACATTTAGTGTGTTATTCACTTTACATTGAAAATTTTGGATAAATAACTGTAAATTATGCGAATTTACCATCGATCTCGTAATGTTTTTTGGTTAGCATATCGGATTAGAAATGTATGTGCAAATTTTCAGAAAGTTGTCATGGGGTTTACTACCCGTAGTAAACAATATTACATTTAGTGTGTTATTCAATTTACATTGAAATTCTTGGATAAATAACTGTAATTTATGCCAATTTACTGTCGATCTCGTAATGTTTTTTGGTTAGCATATCGGATTAGCAATGTATGTGCAAATTTTCAGAAAGTTGTCATGGGGTTTACTACCCTTAGTAAACAATATTACATTTAGTGTGCTATTCAATTTACATTGAAAATCTTGGATAAATAACTGTAAATTATGCGAATTTACCATCGATCTCTTAATATTTTTTGGTTAGCATATCGGATTAGCAATGTATGTGCAAATTTTCAGAAAGTTGTCATGGGGTTTACTACCCTTAGTAAACAATATTACATTTAGTGTGTTATTCAATTTACATTGAAAATTTTGGATAACTGTAAATTAGGCGAATTTACCATCGATCTCTTAATGTTTTTTGGTTAGAATATCGGATTAGCAATGTATGTGCAAATTTTCAGAAAGTTGTCATGGGGTTTACTACCCTTAGTAAACAATATTACATTTAGTGTGTTATTCAATTTACATTGAACATCTTGGATAAATAACTGTAAATTATGCGAATTTACCATCGATCTCGTTATGTTTTTGGTTAGCATTTCAGATTAGCAATGTATGTGCAAATTTTCAGAAAGTTGTCATGGGGTTTACTACCCTTAGTAAACAATATTACATTTATTGTGTTATTCAATTTACATTGAAAATCTTTGATAAATAACTGTAAATTAGGCGAATTTACCATCGATCTCGTAATGTTTTTTGGTTAGCATATCGGATTAGCAATGTATGTGCAAATTTTCAGAAAGTTGTCATGGGGTTTACTACCCTTAGTAAACAATATTACATTTAGTGTGTTATTCAATTTACATTGGAAATCTTGGATAAATAACTGTAAATTATGCGAATTTACCATCGATCTCGTAATGTTTTTTGGTTAGCATATCGGATTAGCAATGTATGTGCAAATTTTCAGAAAGTTGTCATGGGGTTTACTACCCTTAGTAAACAATATTACATTTAGTGTGCTATTCAATTTACATTGAAAATCTTGGATAAATAACTGTAAATTATGCGAATTTACCATCGATCTCGTAATGTTTTTTGGTTAGCATATCGGATTAGCAATGTATGTGCAAATTTTCAGAAAGTTGTCATGGGGTTTACTACCCTTAGTAAACAATATTACATTTAGTGTGTTATTCAATTTACATTGAAAATTTTGGATAACTGTAAATTAGGCGAATTTACCATCGATCTCTTAATGTTTTTTGGTTAGCATATCGGATTAGCAATGTATGTGCAAATTTTCAGAAAGTTGTCATGGGGTTTACTACCCTTAGTAAACAATATTACATTTAGTGTGTTATTCAATTTACATTGAACATCTTGGATAAATAACTGTAAATTATGCGAATTTACCATCGATCTCGTTATGTTTTTGGTTAGCATATCAGATTAGCAATGTATGTGCAAATTTTCAGAAAGTTGTCATGGGGTTTACTACCCTTAGTAAACAATATTACATTTATTGTGTTATTCAATTTACATTGAAAATCTTTGATAAATAACTGTAAATTAGGCGAATTTACCATCGATCTCGTAATGTTTTTTGGTTAGCATATCGGATTAGCAATGTATGTGCAAATTTTCAGAAAGTTGTCATGGGGTTTACTACCCTTAGTAAACAATATTACATTTAGTGTGTTATTCAATTTACATTGGAAATCTTGGATAAATAACTGTAAATTATGCGAATTTACCATCGATCTCGTAATGTTTTTTGGTTAGCATATCGGATTAGCAATGTATGTGCAAATTTTCAGAAAGTTGTCATGGGGTTTACTACCCTTAGTAAACAATATTACATTTAGTGTGTTATTCAATTTACATTGGAAACCTTGGATAAATAAATCTTGGATAAATAATGGTAAATTATGCGAATTTACCATCGATCTCGTTATGTTTTTTGGTTAGCATATCGGATTAGCAATGTATGTGCAAATTTTCAGAAAGTTGTCATGGGGTTTACTACCTTTAGTAAACAATATTACATTTAGTGTGTTATTCAATTTACATTGAACATCTTGGATAAATAACTGTAAATTATGCGAATTTACCATCAATCTCGTTATGTTTTTCTTTAGCATATCGGACTAGCAATGTATGTGCAAATTTTCAGAAAGTTGTCATGGGGTTTACTACCCTTAGTAAACAATATTACATTTATTGTGTTATTCAATTTACATTGAAAATCTTGGATAAATAACTGTAAATTAGGCGAATTTACCATCGATCTCGTTATGTTTTTTGGTTAGCATATCGGATTAGCAATGTACACTCCCCGACAATGAAATACGTTCACAAATTTTTTTTAGATTTTACTGAAATCAAACAATTATCGAAAAAATTTCTACAACGGTTATTTACATATTCGAATTGCTAAATGATTAGAGATATATATTGGTGTCCTTCTCTTTCGTAATCTCGTGTAACAACAGAAAATGGTTTTCGTGGTGCGTCAATGAAATACGTTCATTTAAGAATAATAACAAATAAAACTACTTTTGCATATTTTAGTAATGAATACTCTTGCCTTTATTTTTGATAATTTCCAAAATTCGTTTTGGTAATGACTTATACAACTTTTTGATATAATTCTTGTTAAGTTGGAGACTTGCTTGTTCTATTGCTATTTGTAACTCGTTCAATGAAAAATATTGCCTTCCTTGGCCATAAACTATTCTCGATAATTCTGCCCAACAATTTTCTATGATATTAAGATCCGGCGACTTTGCTGGCCATTCCATAATTTTGATTTTGTTTGCTTCAAACCAATTTTGTACATTTCTGGAACTATGCGCTGGTGCATTATCCTGTTGAAAAATCATTTTTTTCGTCGAAGTTGTCGATAAAATGGTAAAAACTTATTGTTTAATAATTCTTTATATTTTTCACTAGTAAGCGATCCCGCAATAAATTCAAATTTCCATTTGCCGAATGAAGATATAATACCCCACACCATGATACCACCCCCACCTTGTTGCCGTCTTATTTGTGTTAGTTCAGGAGTTCTAATATCATGAAAATAATAATTATAACAATCCGGGCCATCGAGGCAAAACCGTTTTTCATCAGAGAATAAAACATTATTCCATTCATTTGTCCAGCTCATGTGTTTCTCAGCAAATATCATTCTGGCTTGAATGTTGCTTTTACTTAATGAAGGTTTACGCTGCATTTTTTGTCGTTTCAGGAATGTATTTTGTTTTAAAAATCGTTGTACGGTTCGTACCGATGATGTAACATTGGCTGAAGCTGCTATCTGACGCGCGGTTTTGCTGGAATTTCTAGCAATTCGAGTAATTTTACGTTTTTCTCGTTCAGTTAATGCGGATTTTCGACCTTTATAATTAGATTTTACTCCATAGTTGGGGTTTTTTACAATTTTGTTGATCACATCTAAGCTTCGATTGACTTCTGAAGCAATTTTTCTATTGCTAAGCCCATTTCTATGTAAAGCCAATACCGTCTGAACTTCATGACGCTCAACTTTTTTTCCACGACCCATTTCCTAAGATTGAATTAATGTTTGTTATTGCAGTTAATAGAAACGTTTTTAAAATACTTACTTGAAATTATAGTAGAACAACTTTTTAATAAAAAAGTAAATTTCAATAGTTAAAACAACAAAATAATAATGAACGTATTCTTTTGTCGCGCTCTATTTGAAATATTTTTTGTCTGTTTCTGTTTTCCTTCCAATTTCGCTTTCAAATATAACATAATTATGCTACACATAATTATGTTTTGTTAAAGTATCGTTTTTACACAGACAAAATATTTTTACAGTAGGCACTATCAAATACAGTGATAATTTAAAATGAACGTATTTCATTGTCGGGGAGTGTATGTGCAAATTTTCAGAAAGTTGTCATGGGGTTTACTACCCTTAGTAAATAATATTACATTTAGTGTGTTATTCAATTTACATTGGAAATCTTGGATAAATAACTGTAAATTAGGCAAATTTACCATCGATCTCTTAATGTTTTTTGGTTAGCATATCGAATTAGCAATGTATGTGCAAATTTTCAGAAAGTTGTCATGGGGTTTACTACCCTTAGTAAACAATATTACATTTAGTGTGTTATTCAATTTACATTGAAATTCTTGGATAAATAACTGTAATTTATGCCAATTTACTGTCGATCTCGTAATGTTTTTTGGTTAGCATATCGGATTAGCAATGTATGTGCAAATTTTCAGAAAGTTGTCATGGGGTTTACTACCCTTAGTAAACAATATTACATTTAGTGTGCTATTCAATTTACATTGAAAATCTTGGATAAATAACTGTAAATTATGCGAATTTACCATCGATCTCGTAATGTTTTTTGGTTAGCATATCGGATTAGCAATGTATGTGCAAATTTTCAGAAAGTTGTCATGGGGTTTACTACCCTTAGTAAACAATATTACATTTAGTGTGTTATTCAATTTACATTGAAAATTTTGGATAACTGTAAATTAGGCGAATTTACCATCGATCTCTTAATGTTTTTTGGTTAGCATATCGGATTAGCAATGTATGTGCAAATTTTCAGAAAGTTGTCATGGGGTTTACTACCCTTAGTAAACAATATTACATTTAGTGTGTTATTCAATTTACATTGAACATCTTGGATAAATAACTGTAAATTATGCGAATTTACCATCGATCTCGTTATGTTTTTGGTTAGCATATCAGATTAGCAATGTATGTGCAAATTTTCAGAAAGTTGTCATGGGGTTTACTACCCTTAGTAAACAATATTACATTTATTGTGTTATTCAATTTACATTGAAAATCTTTGATAAATAACTGTAAATTAGGCGAATTTACCATCGATCTCGTAATGTTTTTTGGTTAGCATATCGGATTAGCAATGTATGTGCAAATTTTCAGAAAGTTGTCATGGGGTTTACTACCCTTAGTAAACAATATTACATTTAGTGTGTTATTCAATTTACATTGGAAATCTTGGATAAATAACTGTAAATTATGCGAATTTACCATCGATCTCGTAATGTTTTTTGGTTAGCATATCGGATTAGCAATGTATGTGCAAATTTTCAGAAAGTTGTCATGGGGTTTACTACCCTTAGTAAACAATATTACATTTAGTATGCTATTCAATTTACATTGAAAATCTTGGATAAATAACTGTAAATTATGCGAATTTACCATCGATCTCGTAATGTTTTTTGGTTAGCATATCGGATTAGCAATGTATGTGCAAATTTTCAGAAAGTTGTCATGGGGTTTACTACCCTTAGTAAACAATATTACATTTAGTGTGTTATTCAATTTACATTGAAAATTTTGGATAACTGTAAATTAGGCGAATTTACCATCGATCTCTTAATGTTTTTTGGTTAGCATATCGGATTAGCAATGTATGTGCAAATTTTCAGAAAGTTATCATGGGGTTTACTACCCTTAGTAAACAATATTACATTTAGTGTGTTATTCAATTTACATTGAACATCTTGGATAAATAACTGTAAATTATGCGAATTTACCATCGATCTCGTAATGTTTTTGGTTAGCATATCAGATTAGCAATGTATGTGCAAATTTTCAGAAAGTTGTCATGGGGTTTACTACCCTTAGTAAACAATATTACATTTATTGTGTTATTCAATTTACATTGAAAATCTTTGATAAATAACTGTAAATTAGGCGAATTTACCATCGATCTCGTAATGTTTTTTGGTTAGCATATCGGATTAGCAATGTATGTGCAAATTTTCAGAAAGTTGTCATGGGGTTTACTACCTTTAGTAAACAATATTACATTTAGTGTGTTATTCAATTTACATTGGAAATCTTGGATAAATAACTGTAAATTATGCGAATTTACCATCGATCTCGTTATGTTTTTTGGTTAGCATATCGGATTAGCAATGTATGTGCAAATTTTCAGAAAGTTGTCATGGGGTTTACTACCTTTAGTAAACAATATTACATTTAGTGTGTTATTCAATTTACATTGAACATCTTGGATAAATAACTGTAAATTAGGCGAATTTACGATCGATCTCGTTATGTTTTTTGGTTAGCATATCGGATTAGCAATGTATGTGCAAATTTTCAGAAAGTTGTCATGGGGTTTACTATCCTTAGTAAACAATATTACATTTAGTGTGTTATTCAATTTACATTGAACATCTTGGATAAATAACTGTAAATTATGCGAATTTACCATCGATCTCGTAATGTTTTTTGGTTAGCATATCGGATTAGCAATGTATGTGCAAATTTTCAGAAATTTGTCATGGGGTTTACTACCCTTAGTAAACAATATTACATTTAGTGTTTTATTCAATTTACATTAGAAACCTTGGATAAATAAATCTTGGATAAATAACTGTAAATTATGCGAATTTACCATCAATCTCGTAATGTTTTTTGGTTAGCATATCAGATTAGCAATGTATGTGCAAATTTTCAGAAAGCTGTCATGGGGTTTACTACCCTTAGTAAACAATATTACATTTAGTGTGTTATTCAATTTACATTGAAAATCTTGGATAACTGTAAATTATGCGAATTTACCATCGATCTCGTAATGTTTTTTGGTTAGCATATCGGATTAGCAATGTATGTGCAAATTTTCAGAAAGTTGTCATGGGGTTTACTACCCTTAGTAAACAATATTACATTTAGTGTGTTATTCAATTTACATTGGAAATCTTGGATAAATAACTGTAAATTAGGCGAATTTACCATCGATCTCGTAATGTTTTTTGGTTATCATATCGGATAAGCAATGTATGTGCAAATTTTCAGAAAGTTGTCATGGGGTTTACTACCCTTAGTAAACAATATTACATTTAGTGTGTTATTCAATGTACATTGGAAACCTTGGATAAATAAATCTTGGATAAATAACTGTAAATTATGCGAATTTACCATCGATCTCGTTATGTTTTTTGGTTAGCATATCGGATTAGCAATGTATGTGCAAATTTTCAGAAAGTTGTCATGGGGTTTACTACCTTTAGTAAACAATATTACATTTAGTGTGTTATTCAATTTACATTGAAAATCTTGGATAAATAACTGTGAATTAGGCGAATTTACCATCGATCTCATAATGTTTTTTGGTTAGCATATCGGATTAGCAATGTATGTGCAAATTTTCAGTAAATTGTCATGGGGTTTACTACCCTTAGTAAACAATATTACATTTAGTGTGTTATTCAATTTACATTGAACATCTTGGATAAATAACTGTAAATTAGGCGAATTTACCATCGATCTCGTTATGTTTTTGGTTAGCATATCGGATTAGCAATGTATGTGCAAATTTTCAGAAAGTTGTCATGGGGTTTACTACCCTTAGTAAACAATATTACATTTAGTGTGTTATTCAATTTACATTGAACATCTTGGATAAATAACTGTAAATTAGGCGAATTTACCATCGATCTCGTAATGTTTTTTGGTTGGCATATCGGATTAGCAATGTATGTGCAAATTTTCAGAAAGTTGTCATGGGGTTTACTACCCTTAGTAAACAATATTACATTTAGTGTGTTATTCAATTTACATTGAACATCTTGGATAAATAACTGTAAATTATGCGAATTTACCATCGATCTCGTAATGTTTTTTGGTTAGAATATCGGATTAGCAATGTATGTGCAAATTTTCAGAAAGTTGTCATGGGGTTTACTACCTTTAGTAAACAATATTACATTTAGTGTGTTATTCAATTTACATTGAACATCTTGGATAAATAACTGTGAATTAGGCGAATTTACCATCGATCTCATAATGTTTTTGGTTAGCATATCGGATTAGCAATGTATGTGCAAATTTTCAGTAAGTTGTCATGGGGTTTACTACCCTTAGTAAACAATATTACATTTAGTGTGTTATTCAATTTACATTGAACATCTTGGATAAATAACTGTAAATTAGGCGAATTTACCATCGATCTCGTTATGTTTTTGGTTAGCATATCGGATTAGCAATGTATGTGCAAATTTTCAGAAAGTTGTCATGGGGTTTACTACCCTTGGTAAACAATATTACATTTAGTGTGTTATTCAATTTACATTGAACATCTTGGATAAATAACTGTAAATTATGCGAATTTACCATCGATCTCGTAATGTTTTTTGGTTAGCATATCGGATTAGCAATGTATGTGCAAATTTTCAGAAAGTTGTCATGGGGTTTACTACCTTTAGTAAACAATATTACATTTAGTGTGTTATTCAATTTACATTGAACATCTTGGATAAATAACTGTGAATTAGGCGAATTTACCATCGATCTCATAATGTTTTTTGGTTAGCATATCGGATTAGCAATGTATGTGCAAATTTTCAGTAAGTTGTCATGGGGTTTACTACCCTTAGTAAACAATATTACATTTAGTGTGTTATTCAATTTACATTGAACATCTTGGATAAATAACTGTAAATTAGGCGAATTTACCATCGATCTCGTTATGTTTTTGGTTAGCATATCGGATTAGCAATGTATGTGCAAATTTTCAGAAAGTTGTCATGGGGTTTACTACCCTTAGTAAACAATATTACATTTAGTGTGTTATTCAATTTACATTGAACATCTTGGATAAATAACTGTAAATTAGGCGAATTTACCATCGATCTCGTAATGTTTTTTGGTTAGCATATCGGATTAGCAATGTATGTGCAAATTTTCAGAAAGTTGTCATGGGGTTTACTACCCTTAGTAAACAATATTACATTTAGTGTGTTATTCAATTTACATTGAACATCTTGGATAAATAACTGTAAATTATGCGAATTTACCATCGATCTCGTAATGTTTTTTGGTTAGAATATCGGATTAGCAATGTATGTGCAAATTTTCAGAAAGTTGTCATGGGGTTTACTACCCTTAGTAAACAATATTACATTTAGTGTGTTATTCAATTTACATTGAAAATCTTGGATAAATAACTGTAAATTATGCGAATTTACCATCGATCTCGTAATGTTTTTTGGTTAGAATATCGGATTAGCAATGTATGTGCAAATTTTCAGAAAGTTGTCATGGGGTTTACTACCCTTAGTAAACAATATTACATTTAGTGTGTTATTCAATTTACTTTGAACATCTTGGATAAATAACTGTAAATTATGCGAATTTACCATCGATCTCGTTATGTTTTTGGTTAGCATATCGGATTAGCAATGTATGTGCAAATTTTCAGAAAGTTGTCATGGGGTTTACTACCCTTAGTAAACAATATTACATTTAGTGTGTTATTCAATTTACATTGAAAATCTTGGATAAATAACTGTAAATTATGCGAATTTACCATCGATCTCGTTATGTTTTTTGGTTAGCATATCGGATTAGCAATGCATGTGCAAATTTTCAGAAAGTTGTCATGGGGTTTACTACCCTTAGTAAACAATATTACATTTAGTGTGTTATTCAATTTACATTGAACATCTTGGATAAATAACTGTAAATTAGGCGAATTTACCATCGATCTCGTTATGTTTTTTGGTTAGCATATCGGATTAGCAATGTATGTGCAAATTTTCAGTAAGTTGTCATGGGGTTTACTACCCTTAGTAAACAATATTACATTTAGTGTGTTATTCAATTTACATTGAACATCTTGGATAAATAACTGTAAATTAGGCGAATTTACCATCGATCTCGTTATGTTTTTGGTTAGCATATCGGATTAGCAATGTATGTGCAAATTTTCAGAAAGTTGTCATGGGATTTACTACCCTTAGTAAACAATATTACATTTAGTGTGTTATTCAATTTACATTGGAAATCTTGGATAAATAACTGTAAATTAGGCGAATTTACCATCGATCTCGTAATGTTTTTTGGTTAGCATATCGAATTAGCAATGTATGTGCAAATTTTCAGAAAGTTGTCATGGGGTTTACTACCCTTAGTAAACAATATTACATTTAGTGTGTTATTCAATTTACATTGAAAATCTTGGATAAATAACTGTAAATTAGGCGAATTTACCATCGATCTCGTAATGTTTTTTGGTTAGCATATCGGATTAGCAATGTATGTGCAAATTTTCAGAAAGTTGTCATGGGGTTTACTACCCTTAGTAAACAATATTACATTTAGTGTGTTATTCAATTTACATTGAAAATCTTGGATAAATAACTGTAAATTAGGCGAATTTACCATCGATCTCGTTATGTTTTTTGGTTAGCATATCGGATTAACAATGTATGTGCAAATTTTCAGAAAGTTGTCATCGGGTTTACTACCCTTAGTAAACAATATTACATTTAGTGTGTTATTCAATTTACATTGAAAATCTTGGATAATTAACTGTAAATTAGGCGAATTTACCATCGATCTCGTAATGTTTTTTGGTTAGCATATCGGATTAGCAATGTATGTGCAAATTTTCAGAAAGTTGTCATGGGGTTTAACTACCCTTAGTAAACAATATTACATTTAGTGTGTTATTCAATTTACATTGAATATCTTGGATAAATAACTGTAAATTAGGCGAATTTACCATCGATCTCGTAATGCTTTTTGGTTAGCATATCGAATTAGCAATATATGTGCAAATTTTCAGAAAGTTGTCATGGGGTTTACTACCCTTAGTAAACAATATTACATTTAGTGTGTTATTCAATTTACATTGGAAATCTTGGATAAATAACTGTAAATTATGCGAATTTACCATCGATCTCATAATGTTTTTTGGTTAGCATATCGGATTAGCAATGTATGTGCAAATTTTCAGAAAGTTGTCATGGGGTTTACTACCCTTAGTAAACAATATTACATTTAGTGTGTTATTCAATTTACATTGGAAATCTTGGATAAATAACTGTAAATTATGCGAATTTACCATCGATCTCGTAATGTGTTTTGGTTAGCATATCGGATTAGCAATGTATGTGCAAATTTTCAGAAAGTTGTCATGGGGTTTACTACCCTTAGTAAACAATATTACATTTATTGTGTTATTCAATTTACATTGGAAATCTTGGATAAATAACTGTAAATTATGCGAATTTACCATCGATCTCGTAATGTTTTTTGGTTAGCATATCGGATTAGCAATGTATGTGCAAATTTTCAGAAAGTTGTCATGGGGTTTACTACCCTTAGTAAACAATATTACATTTAGTGTGTTATTCAATTTACATTGGAAATCTTGGATAAATAACTGTAAATTATGCGAATTTACCATCGATCTCATAATGTTTTTTGGTTAGCATATCGGATTAGCAATGTATGTGCAAATTTTCAGAAAGTTTGTTACGTGCAGCTCCGCTTGCGTAACCCTGTTTGGTTTGCTTTCGGTCCGGCGCTTGTCTGTGTTTGGAATCATTTTTTTTTTTATTTTGCTTTCCCCTCTTTGACGATGCCGTTTGTTTGACTCGTTTGAGTTTTGTAATGTATTGGTTGAGCGTGCAATGTTGTTGGCCATCGCACGAGAGCAACATATACGAGTTGGTCGATTTTAATTGGTTTTGTTGGTTCGAGCGATTGCATTGGTGCGCGGAAATGGTCTGATGTGTTTAATGTTACTGGTAGAGAGAGTGGTTGTATTTTGCTTTTGAATTCGGATGGTGGGTGTGACTACTAGAACGGTGAAAGCTGAATATTCGCGACCGGGTGATGTTTTGATGGAGAAAGAAAAAGATCAGTCAAGTTTGGTGCGTTAATTAATTCAGTCAGTTGTACTTAAAAAAAAAAAAAAAATAAAAAAATTAAATTGTAATACTGATAATATATTAAAAAAAAAATCATTTAATTTCTTTTGGTGAAGCCATTTTTTTTCTTTGGTGATATTTTTTTGTTATTATTAATATATAAACAATAATTAGTTTTAGAGAAAATTGTGTATATGAACAATCAATAAATAAAAAATAAAAAATTTTTGATCAATGTCAATTTCAAAATTAATCGGAAAAAAAAAAAACATAATAATAAATAAACTTTGTAACATGGTACAGTGTTGTGCTTGTGATCATTACCTAAAAAATTGTAAATAAAAATAAAAATAAATAGATAAATATGGTCTATTGTATAATGTTGTGAGCTCTAAATAAAGTATTGTAAATGAATAAAAATATAAATTTTGTAGCTTTGCATAATGTTGTGATCACCAAATAAAATATTGTAAATGAATGAAAACATATTGTTATATTGTACAGTGTGGTGATCATTAACCTGAACTATTGTTAATGAATAAAAACAAAAAAAAAAATATATATAAATATTGTAATGTTGTACAGTGTGGTGACCATTCAATAAAATATGATAAATGAAAAGACTATTTTTGTTGTTTTTATTGTTGGAAAAAAAATAACAAAATAAAACGTGGACATACTAGCATTGTTTGGAAAATTTGGTGGGCCGACCTTTTAGAAAAAAAAAAAATAACTGTCATATTGATTTGCTGAAAGTGTTGTGACCTTGTGAAAAAAAAAATATATATATATTTATATATACATATATAAACTAAACTCAGTTTAATCCTATTAGAAAACAAAATACTTTGTGAATTTTGCTCTATTGTCTGACATAGTTGGTGTACCTAAAAGACACCCAAGAAAAAATAAATAAAACACCGACCTTGAGTGATTTAGTTCTGTGGTAGAGTGAAATCCGTGTTAATAAACCAATTGAAAAAAAACAAAAAAAAAAGGAAATCTCGCGTTCTTGTGGATAAACTCAAAGTGAGAAAGCAACGGTGTGCTGTTACGGTGATTGCGGATTGTGCAGTGGTTTTGCTTTGGCGGCTGCCCCGTCAACCAAGCAGACCGGGCAGAGGTGTGTGAGTGGAATACAGCGTCGAGTAGCGGGTATACAGACTGTTCCAGATCAGGCGAGGTCGGATGAAATTCTCGTTGGTCGACCCTCAGGTATCGTCTCATATAAAAAAAAAAACGAATTTTTTTTTGTAATAACTAGAATATAGAGATTTTATCTTCTTTTGTTGTTTATGCGATTTTGTTTTTTTTTGTTTTCTTTAACGTAGTATTTTTTTATTTGAATTAAGAAAAAAAATAAGAAAAAAAAACATTTTTTTTGGGTACCTCTTGTTTATGTGAGCCAGGTTTTGCTGATCACGTCAGATGCGTTTTTTTTATTAATTTACTGTATTTGTCCTATGCCAAATAACTTTACTTTTCAGCTTCACCGTTCTAGTGGTCACCTTATCCTTAAATTGTTTACATGTGTGCTCGTTCTTATTTTTTTTTTCTCGTCAAACTAGTTCTGTTAAGAATGACTGAGTAGAACTAGGGGAGAGGTCGCGATGGATTGGTGAGTGATGGTTCTCTTGTAAATATGATCGATACCTAGTATCCAGGTCATACAAATGTCTTTTCGGTAAACAAAGCGGTTGTGTCCTTCCCTTCTTTTCATGGTTTAAGTTTTTTTGCTTTCTTGTGGTTATTCAAGCATTTCGCCAAGTCTGGAAAACCCCACGCCGACCCTGAGCTCTAGCCAGCTACATATACCGCACTAGACCCCTGGCGTTATGTCTGTCAACGAAATCCTAACGATTTCGTTACAGTGGCGCCCAAATTAATGGCTATTAAAATTAACCTTTTCTTTTACTTCGTCTTTTAGTTTCTCTCAGTTATTTCACTTGGTGGGTATACTCGTTGTCGTATCCGACCTTGCGTTGTTTGAATTCACGCGAATATATTCATCCAAGTTCCCTTGCCCGGTTGGCATTCGCATTGGTGATTGTAGCCGGCCTTATGCTGTTTGATTACGCACCGATGTGAATGTCAAACCCCTCTTCTCATTGCATTGATTGTGTGAGTTTCTCCATTTCCGCTCTGTGGCGTTCGATTGTGGCTGAAACTCATACCTCTTTGTTCTGGGTCGAGATTTTTTTTTTTTTGAAATTTACTTTCTTCTCTTTGACTTCTTTAAAAATTCTTCGTACCTTGGCATTAGTAGGCTGAATATTTTCAATCTTAATTTTTGTTTTATCCGACTACCTCAATGAGGGGCTTTCGTAGTAGGCTCCGACCTTTTGAGTCGTTTGACCCTGCGGGAAGTCGCTCATTGTGGTCCCATGTGTCTTGAGCATCCAGATTGCGGAACCAGCGGTTTCTGCCAGTGTGGTGTCGATTGGGCGGTCCGCGGCCTTGGTGATCAAGGACACATCCTTAGTCCCCTTTCTTTCATTTCGTGTGTCTCATTTTGTACCAATTGCTTTGTTTACAGAAACTTATAACTTTATATATTAACAGAATCGAACAACAAAAACCAAATAATCAGGTACTGGTACAGATACGTGGACGATATTCTAATACTATTTAACGGCACAACGAGACAACTCATCAATCTTCACAAGAACATAAACAACAAACATCCGAACATAAAATTTACTCTAGAACCAGAGACGAACAAAGCCATTAATTTTTTAGACTTGACAATAACAAATGTTAACAACAAGCATACATTCAAAGTATTCAGAAAAGCCACACAAACGGATCACGCGATTGACAAATCATCTAACCACCCACACCAACATAAGATGGCAACGTTCAACTTTTTAATAAATAGGCTAAATTTGATCCCAATGAACAATCAGGACTATATGGAAGAACTAAAAATCATTAAACACATAGCAATAAAAAACGGTTATAACACGGACTTAATTGACAAAATGAACAATAGGTACATTTGGAAGAAACAACAGAATATGATGACCACGTTAAGCAGGCAAAATGAAGAAACAGAGAAATACATCACCATAGAGTACAATAATAACATCAACAAGAATATAACGAAGTTTTTAAAAAACACGGATACACGATGGCATTTAAAACCAACAACAAATTAGGGAATCGACTCAAACAACGTAACATAAATACACCAATAGACACCGGAATCTATAAGAATACATGTAATGACTGTCCCAAATTCTATATCGGACAAACTGGTAGAAGTTTTCAAGTTAGGTTTACAGAACATATAAAATAAATTGGAAAACCAAAAATCGACTCGAAATATGCACAACACTTGACTACAGAAAAACATAATTACACTGACATCAACACAAACTCACAGGTATTACACAGAATACGAAAAGGGTTAATAATGAACAGATTAGAAGAACTGGAAATATACAAGGAACGATATAATCCATTTTTACTAAACGAGAAAATTGGCCGCAACAAAATTTACGACCTCATTGTAAATCCGTAATTAATATCACTTTGCACATAAACACCCACAAAAACCAGATGGTCAACAAATTCTTATCTGTTTTTATCATAAAGCACACAACAGGTATATAATAAAAAGAAGGGCGGTAACCCCCATTTTAAGACCCATTTATGAAGAAAAACAAAATAACGGGGAAAGAACATTCAAAAAGACACGTAGGCACACAAAAAATAAAATAGGGTATAAAAGCAGTTTTTAGCATAATTTTAGTTAATGTTTGTTAGAAATTTGATAAAGGAGTAACATCCGAAACGATCGTAATTTCATTTACAAATAAATAAATATCACGTTAAAGAAAGTGGCAAAACCGAAATATTGTGTTTTATTATATAATATCTTTTTATTGGTGATATTAGTCCACGAGTAAACAACAAAAATAGGCTATAAAATAACTAAACCATATAAATAAAATGCTAACTTGGAAGTGTTGATTTGAGTTGAGTTGTGATTTGGTTTGCATCACATAATGACGTATTCATTTATGCATGCCAAATTTCGATTAAAAGATGGTGAACGAGGTGGAATTATGTGAAAACATTTTCGAAAGGCTAAATGTATTGAACATAATTATTAACTTATATAGAATATGATTGAAGTTTTAGGTTGCAGTTTTTCACACGTAAACGTCAATTTTGCTTGTATAGTACACCGATTAGTTTTGTAGGAGAATAATGTTTCAATTTTATTTCATGGATTTATTATTTTACTTACTTTGCAGGCTTTATTTTGCAGGGTAATATGTTCATAAACGGAGTTAAAGTTTTAAAATAAATAATAAATTTCGTAGTTTTCTATTTTTTGTTTTATTTTGATTATGTCAACTAGATTAGTAAATTAAAACATCAATAATAATAATAATAATCATTTTTTGATGTCCTAATTTAGGTTTATAAAATCCTGAGTTCTGGCATTTAAATTATATTATATACTTTTATAAAAAAATAATTAATTTGAACATTATTAATTTCCTTTTTTCTAGATTTGTAGGAAATTGCCGATTAGTTTAAATTTAATAGTATGGTTAAATATATATTTTCAACTTTTATTTTTAAATCTAGTTGCAGTAGGTAAACAATTAATTAACTATTTACAGGAGAATGGTAACTAATGGAACAAGTGCTGTGAATTTAAATTATAACTTAACAATTTAAAATTTTTAAACATTCTTTTAGAATTTTAGGTTAGAAGTGGCAGAGTTTACATAGGCAATTTCATAAAATGTTAATTTATGTAATATTTGTATGTAATATATTGTGTTTTGCTCATTAATATATATTAATTAATTTAGTTTAAAAATATTTAAAGGTTTCTCTTCCTTAATTTGCTAATAAATAAATCAATTTTCAGACTGTAACATAGTTCCAGAATCAATCTTTAATATGGGGATTAAATTAATCCTGAATTTCAGAATTAGATTTGACTTTGATATTATGGTGATTTATTAATTATAATTAGTTTTCAAAGTTACCTGGGAAATTATACATTGATTTTATTTGTTGATTCTTGATATACTTATAGTAAGTACCTAACTGAATTATTGATGATTTTAGGCTGTTGTGGTGCTGTAACATTATCATTTTTAAATTATTTATTATAAATTTTATAAAATAATTGAATTTTTAATTATTTATTCTCTTTTTCTTGATCGGTAGGAAATTTCTGATTAGTTTTAAGTAAAATTTTATGTTTAAACGGTTTAATGGTTATGTTAATTCTTGTTGCAGTAAGTAATAATTTTTAATTGGATATAAAAGGACCATTAATAAGTAAATAAGCGCTGTTATTTTAAATTTTTATTAATTATTTTATCAGGTAAATTAATAAAAGACGGACAAAGGTGAAATTACAACATTAATAATTTTTTAAGCCCTGTTTTAGATTTAGGATTTAGGAAGTCCTGAGTATCCGGCCCTGGATTCCAGAGAAATGATCATCTAATAATGTAGTTAGATTGTGCTGTTTTATGCTAACCTATTTATTATATATTGTACTAATAATTTACTAACTATCAATCGCATTGGTGTCTGTAACCGGGTCGAGTCTGTCCCAACTAATAATCCTATCCAATCCTTCGGTTTTGTTATATGTGAACGGGTGTACGGCATGGGCCCGGGAGTCCGGGAGATCCTGCTATTATGCTTGGTCGTACACTCATAATCAATCATAAAAGTTTAATTTCAACTTTATTTTATTTAATTTTATCTTTATTTTGTTATAATGATGTTTTTTATAATACAGTAGAATCCGTTTATACCAAACCATGTATATAACGAACAAACGCTTATAATGATCATGTGGTTTTGTCTTATAGTTGTGTGCCTTGAATTTACACGAACACTTATTTTTTCTAATACACTACAAACAAAGAACTACGTCTATAAACGTAAACGAATATTTGATTAAAATGAACAGCCGGCTATAGTCAACAAAATTATGTCCCTTGAGTGTTTGCTATAAGCGAATTCTACTGTAATTATAATTATAATTTTAGCTTAGTAATTTTAGATTTTCTTAAATATTTTATCAGGTAAATTATTGAAAGGCGAACAGGGGGAAATTACAACATTAATAATTTTTAATTTAGGTTTAGGGAGACCTGAGTATCCGGCCCTGGATTCCAGAGAAATGATCATCTAAAAATAGTTAGATTGTGTTGTCTTTTGTGCCGTTAATTTACTAACTATCGATCGCATTGGTGTCTGTAACCGGGTCGAGTCTGTCCCAACTAATAATCCTATCCTATCCTTCGGTTTTGTTGTATGTAAACGGGTGTAGGGTGTGTGCCCGGGAGTCCGGGAGACTTGCTATAATGCTTGGCCGTACACTCACAATCAATCAATCAATCATCAATTTTATTTTTATTTACATAATATTCAGTGAAAAGTTTGTTTAAAATTTCGGGTGACATTAGTTTATATGACAACAAAACAGCGTGCGCGATTCCCGATGAAATTTTATTAAAGTATGTAAACCAATAATTCAATGCTCAAGCTGGTCTTTGGGAGCTATTGATATTAAACAAGGTTAAGATATTAATTTATTTCTTGCATGAATTTAAATTTTTGTTGCGATTGTTGTTCCAATAAAGGGTGAAACACAATTTTTCTTACTGATTCTAAAACAAGTATTTTGTACATTTTAAATCACTTTCAGATGAAATTTTTAACTCTGCAGCAACGGAATACGAGCCTCATCATTTTATACAAGTAGAAACATCGGAACAAACGACCACGTCGCGCATCATCGATATCTCGGAGTTTATTAAGTCGGGGACTATTAAGTTAATACATTCAACTACTTTAAATGTTACCGTAAAAATTAAAATTTTAAATGTTTAAAATAAATAAATATAAATATTTGAAGTTTAAGTGTTTTATTTTAACTAAAAAATAATAACAAAAAATTTCACATTAGTCATTTAAGACGAAGATAAAATACTATAATGGTGTTTGCCGGAACAGAAACCAACAAAAGCAACAAATATGTACGCATTTAACCTAAAGTTAAGACAGTAGAATCAAACACTATTTACCATTACTACAAATGACTTTTTATTGTGCAAGCATAAAATCAGTTACTACAAGGCTTTTATAACCAAATCATTCGGTTGTAACAGCTAATTTTCAGTAGACGGAACTAAATTTTGCGGTAATTCTGAACACAGGACCGATTTTCTAGTTCACACGATCGATTTTTCAGTTGGAGATACTAATATTAAGGTTACAGAAACTATTTATTAGTTAGCACAACCAAAAATGAGTTTATAACAATCATTAATCAATTTATATCAACCTCAAATTATTGATATCGCAACAATATTATCTCATTTACTAAAACCGCTTAATTCGGTGGGCAAAAAACTCGGTTGCCGCAAACAAAGTGTTCTCTCTGTGTACGTATGTATGTTCAAATTACCAAAAACATTTAATAATTTAATTGTTTTATGTTACGTACTCATAATTGTGTCTACCGTTTGTAACAGTTTTCGGTTTGCGGAGCCGAAACTGTTGACAGAAATATCCGTCAAGGGATTTTAGGGTAGTCATTTTAGCCGACTAAACTCAGGGAAATCGGGTGGGGGATTTCCTAAAACCCTGACAGACCTTGCTAGACCACATGATTTATAAGGAGAGAAGCAACGATCAACTTACCCTAATATTTAAAGCGGGACTTCCATCCCCAATCTCACTCTATTTCCTCAAATTTATCTCATCCTGAAATTAATTGTAAATCACTATTCTGAAAATACCGAATTCTTTTTTTTTCTTTTAAAACAAAATTACAATTTATTTTAAATCTAATTCATCGATCTCTAACCATTCAAAAGAACAAACTATTGTTACAAAAAAAAAATTTAACTAAAACTAAAAAAAATTCTTGGTACCAAATAGCTACATCTACCTACACCGTAATACTATAAAATAAAGTAATTATATAAAAATAAGGAAAATTATAAATATATATCTTAATAAATAAATAAAGTAACAAAAAAACTCATCTGTTTGGTCGTAACCTGATGTTGAGTGAAGATCTCTGTTGATTGATGAATTATTTGTACATCCAATATTGTCATTGATTTCTTTTTTTTTTTTTTGTTGTTTAGGTATTATACCATTAATACCATGCCGTATTAATTTTGAATTGTTTTTTTTATTAATGAAAAGGCATGGGCACACTATACATTATTATTTTTAATTCATATTCAATTGTTATTTTTCTTACAGTTTTCGTTATTATTATCACTTATTTAATGAATTAATTTCACAGTTTATATTGTCCTTTATTTGTTTAACACACACATTAATACCATGCAATATTAGATGATAATTGTTTTTATTTTATATAATTATGAAAGAGGCATGGACCGGTACACTAATAATTATAACAAGAGTTTGATTATTATCATCAATCACTTCATAATTTGTTATTAATTTATTATCTTAGCACTAAACTTAAACACAAAAAAAAATCGGTTTTCCGCTTTGGGTTTCCGTAATATATCCTCAGTTGGAATGTTCTTGTAACACTGGGTAAAATAATGTTAAACTGATCTCATCACTGACTCATTTACAAAAAAAAAAATAATAATAATACGAAATCAGTTTTCCGCTTTAACAGTTGGTTACTTTACGGCCATTTGGAATGTTCTACTGATTTGAATGTACCAGACTTGCGGACTGATCTCAATTATTCTATTACCTGAATAACGACTATACTCTTTTTACTTTTAATAACTTATGGTATTAACACGTGAAACTTATTTAATTATTAATTAAGAATGCAAAAAAAAAATTCGGTACTTTCGCTCTGTTCAAAACACATGAATTTATACTGATCAAAGTTTTAGTAACCATATTCATTAAAAATGAACTTCAGATCTGTTGAGACAATCAAATGGAACTTTTGTTCACAACAACAATACTTTCTAGAAATATTTCTAGATATTTATCTCATTTATCTCATATTTTATCACAGGGAATTAATATTGTTTTTTTTTCTATGTTCACTTTCGCGGGTAAACTGTCTTCAAAATCACAAACGAATTGCGTTTTGTAAAAAAACAACGATAACCAAAAGCTTCTCGAATTAGCTTATTTTGGTGTACACTTTTTAATTAGATTTTCACTTTATGATATTTATTTTAAACCGGTATCCAAACAGCGAAGAGTTCAATACCCTTATCTAGTTATTTCTCGACTGACTCAAAAAAAAAATCCAAAACTCTTGCATTTATCAAAATGTTATCGTCCGCCCTCCTTAAAAAAAACAAAAAAAACAAAAAAATTGGACAATTCACCATAGATTTAAATTATAACTTATGGCAATATTTCTCCAATTCTCCAAATTAACACCCTCAGTGACGATTCATCGTTACACGTTTTTCCATTTATCTTAGATATTATGTACTCGAAAGAATTGTTTCTCAAATATTTGGACCATAAAAAAATATAAAGCATAAAAAGGGTCTCGGTAAACTATCATTATCAATTGTAAATATGGTTTGTTAAAAAAAATACGATTATTCTTAATTTATTTAAGAAATTAATCAAAAAACCGCCAAACTTAATATAAATATCTGCAATATCTGCTTTTTTGTCTACACGTGACGTGACGCGCAAAGAAAGACGAAAATGAGATACGGGAATATACTACCTCTATTTTCTCTATATCTTGGATAAAAGCAATCAAGGATTATAGATAAATACAATTAAGTTTCGGTTCAGTTAGTCTCGGGAAAAACTAAGATTGCTTCAATGAAAACACTTTCACTTCCCAGACTAGAACTGTGTGGTGCACTGTTACTCGCTGAACAGGTTGAGACAATCAAGGCAAAAACTAGCGTAGACATTTCCGACGTTACGTATTGGACCAAATTCAAAAATCGTCTTGGATTGGCTCGAAAGTCACCGACGAAGTTGGAGACTATTCGTCGGCAATCGCCGGTCCGAAATTTTAGCTCATAGCAATGGAAGCACATATCATTCGAAGACAATCCGAATCACATATCCGCGGCATGCACATCACGCGGAGCAACACCTACACATTTAAATTCACATCGGGTATGGTGGCATAGACCTGAGTGAATATAGAGGAACCAGGAGCAGTGGCCGGCACAAAAGAAATCTTATTGAACAACGGAAGAAGCAACAAATAAGATATTTGCGTTTCACGGGTGCTTCCAAAACAAATGGCTCGACGAATTCATATTAAGATTTTCTTCGTATCAAAAACCACAAAAAACTTTAAGTTACATTTACCGTTTCTTTCAAGCGACCTGAGAACCAAAGTTATTCAACGAGAGAGTAAATTGATGACATCGGTTGAACTGGAACAAGCAAGTACTATTCTTTGCCGCTAAGAGCAACAAAAGTTTTATTCTGCGGAAATATCTGCTACCAAAAACACTATTAAAATAAACAAGAAAAGCTCTTTAGCAAGTTTAAATCCATTTCTGGATCGGTTTGACTTCCTGCGGCTCGGTGGCCGTTTACATCACAGTTTGGCGCCTTCAAATTCACCTCATTCCGGTGGATTGTAGGAAACGGGAGTCAAACCATTTAAATTTCATTTCAAGCAAGTTGCTGGATGTGCAATTTTAACCTAGGAGGAAATAAATACTACATATATTGGCAGAAATTGAATCAATTTTAGATCATCGTCCATTACGTCGATCATCTGATGATGAAGTGGATTTTTTGACACCTTCTTATTTTTTGCACGTATATCTACCAGCGCTCGATGCAGTCTTTGATAATCCAACTTGCAGCAATAGATGGAGACTGGTACGTGATATATCACATAATTTTTTATCCAGATTTTTGTAGAAATTTTTTTGCGGAAATTTTTGTAATTTGGTCGTAGCTGCCTGATGAGTAGACCATACTTTTCAGTACGAAACCAAACTACCAACAGAACTCATGGAGGGTTCTCATTTCTGCAGAGTTGTACATTGGTATAACTCTGGGCCTTCAGCCAAAATTACGGGGAGGGGGGAAGATATTTCTACTTTTTTTCAGTAATATATTATGAGCGATTGGCCTCTATATTTGTCTGATTTACCAAATCGAAAATATTGGGATTGCCATGAACAATTAATATATTTGTCTATAAAAAATGCCGAAAAATCAACTTATTACAGACAGACAAATTAAATGCTTAACATTTATATACATATGTATATACATTTTAATTTTAATTTTATTCCTAATTGAATTCAATTTTAGTGTAATATTAATTAAAGTGTAAGTGTAATAATAATTAAAGTGAATTTTTGGAAAATGCAATCCACCGGGATACATTTATCAGGCAATGTTTTATATTTATGGATAAAGAAATCAAAATTATTGATTTCTTGTTTAAGTGCATGATTTTAACTTTAGTGTGATCGTACATGAAATTCAATTTCAATTTTAATTACTAAAATCTAATAATCGAATAGAATTAAAATAAATTTTAACTTAAATAGACATACGTCGTAGTTAATTTCATATTTGATTTGATTTTTACGCATACTTATATGCGTTAAATTTATGCTTGAAACATGATATGTAACAAAGCCAATAACAGGTTTGTGCAGCCGTCTCGTTCGCTCTTTGTATAGATTCTATCAAGGAAATGTACTATGTTTGTATTGTTGGTTTTTGTCTTGTAATATGCGAACAGCAACACAACAAAGAAATGTTTTTGTTGGTTTTGTCGTCACAAATATTTTCCTGTATCTTGATACATAGATCAGGTATAACGGTAGTATCTATAATATTAGGAAAACATGATAAGTATCTTGCTACGCACATGAAAGATGGTAGAAAATATTTACCTTCAATGTGTGTTGGTGGTTTAGTATATAAGATTTTGTTATTTATATGCTGGTGTTGTTTTTTTTTTGCTCTGTGAGTTTTTTTATTCATGGAACAAATATGGTGGGCTTGATAAAACATGAATGTGGGCAAATCTTTCGAAGAATACTTAAAACATTAAAAATTAAAAAGATAATGAACACATTAAGTTCATTAATTGATAATAATCTACAAAATATATTTTGACTAACCCTAGTTATTTTGCAATATTATGTTGCCATTTCGATTCTTGCCTTATTTGTTTTCTTGCCTTTGACGGTGATACCGGTGACGCATTTTTTCCATTATTTTATTAACAATTTATTATATAAAATTAATTAAATATAAAAAAATTTTCACACTAAAATAATCTTTTTAGAACTACACGTGTGTCGACATTAAAAGAGAATGACAAGAATTTCGTTAAAAAAATTAATATTGCACAATTAACTGTTTTTTACCGAAATAATTCTCTACAATTGTTTCGATTTGTTAAAAAGGAGATTGCCGCATTTGATATTGAGTTGTAATAGGAGATTGTCGGTTTTAAATTTAACGCTACATTTCCAACTCAAATTTTAATGTGATTCTGCCGTTTTTGAAACAGAGTAATAAAAGGACATGATAGAGGATCGATTATTAAATAATATGACATGCCAAACTCATTTTAAAAAAAAATGGAGATTGCCGCCATTGTTTTTACAACCCTTAATTGTCCATACACTTGCACTTTTGTGAAAATTAAGATAAATTACGAAATTTTTTGTTGCGAAAATGTTAATTAGTCGTACTTTTTTCATGGCGAATAAAATTACTGCCCAATTAAAAAATGGAGGTGTGGCCAACACACGACTTTCTTTTACGAACAGAGAATTTTGAGAAATTTTATTGTTTTTTATAATTTTTAAATTTTTTTTTTTAAATTTTTTTTTTCAGTTGTTTTTGATTTTTGGAAACATTTTATTTCAAGTAGTTTTTTGTAAACCTTATACTTGTTAAGATATTTGCAAAATAAATTTTCTGGACCAAGGGAGTGGCCACTTCCGGTTAGCCGATTTGGAGTAAAATTCATTGGGACCTCCCAATTTATCAAAAAAGCTTAAATCTGAAGTTAAAGTTCAATTGGTTAAACCATCTGGGCTGTAGAGAGGACACAGAGAGACTGGGGACCTCAAAACAAATAAATCTCTAATTATCTCACGGTCCAAAATTTTCATGATTACTATACTTTATTTTACTAGAGTAAAAGAAAGTAAAATGTGTGATTCTTTTAGCAAAAATAGTACAGAAATTTAAAAGTTGACCATTAAATTGGAAAGTGAAGGTAAAAGTTTTTAGGAAATTTCCAAAATAACTAATCGCCCGTGATCTTCGATTCATTATAACACCCAGAACTCCCAAAAAATCAAATCGCTAGAGATTTTTATTGGGCGTGATCGCAACCGAAAGCTGAACAGACATCAAATCAAATAGAATCGAAGGCATAGTGCTCCAATAATCGCTGCTAAAGTTTATCAAAGCAAAAAAGGAGCGAAAGTTATTATAATCTTCCTAATTATGAATGTATAGGTTGATATAACAATAATTATAGAGCGGGTGGTGTTTGTCCTTTTTACGATTCAAATTTGCAATGTGTTAGTGAAGCTATTTCTTTAAATTCTGCGGATGTTTTAAAGTTATCTGTTTCATTAAATAATAATAATTATATTTTTGTTTGTGTGTATCGCCTACAATTTATTCCAATTTCATCATTTATATGTGAGTTTTCAAATTTCATCTCGAAAATTAAAAATCAAATTGTAATAATTGTTGGTGATTTGAACATTGATATTTTGAACTTTCCAGCTTCCTGTAATGATTATTTGTTTATGTTGTCATCAAATGGATTTCTGTCACTTATTAATTCTGCCACAAGAGCTACTAGTAACACTGCTACTTGCATTGATCACTGTTTTGTCCGTGTTAATAGTTGTGCTACTTTGGATGTATCATTGCATAATTTACACATTACGGACCATGATTTGGTTAAAATTGATATAGAGGTTCTTGGTAATTATGTTAACGAAAAAGAATTGGCGTACAGCAAATTTGATATTATTAAATTTGAATCATTAATCTCGTCACTTGATTTTTCTAGTTTATTAAGTCTAAGTAACCCCACATCAATTTAGTTTCAATGCTTTCAAAAGTAGCTGATTCATGTTCCAAAAATGTAATTAGGCATAATTCAAACATAAAGCTTAAACCGTGGATTTCTAAAAAGTTGGTACTTTTAATAAATAAAAGAAAAAAAATTCAACTTAAATGTAAAAAACACCCGGCGAATAAAAAACTGTATAATTATTATCTCAAATTGTGTAGCGTAATCAATGATTCTATAGTTTCTGTTAAAGATAACTATTTTAGTAGGAAATTTAATGAATGTGGTAAAGATTGCAAGAAGACCTGGTCGGGTGTTAATGATATTTTGTGCGGAAATTTGAGTAGAACTAATATCAAAAGAATTTTGTCTATTAACTCAGAGATTCTGTCTGACTCTGTATCAATTGCTAACGATTTTGGTCTTTATTTCTCTAAAATCGTTAGCGATTTGAGATCTTCTAACTTTTTTGCCCAAAGTATGAGTCCTAATGATTGTTCTTACTCTACTAAAATGTTGGATACATTTTTTATTAATCCAGTCAAGGAAAGGGAGATTATTTGTATTATTAATCGACTTAAATCAAGTAATGCACTTGACATTCTTGGTCTTAGCTCGAATATGCTAAAATTAGTGGTTATAGCAATTGCGCCAGTTTTAGTACAATTCATTAACCAATGTTTTGTAAATGGTGTTATCCCTAATATTTTAAAAACTGCAATTATTATCCCTTTGTTTAAAAAGGGTGATATCATTATTAAGGACAATTATCGGCCCATTGCATTGCAACCCACAATTTTGAAGATCTTTGAAAAATTTATGAAATCCCGTATTGAGAAGTTTTTGGACAAATTTGAGTTTCTTAGTCATCATCAACACGGCTTCAGATCTGGCAAAAGTACTGAATCTGCGTTAATTAACTTCTTAAATGGAATTCATATTAATCTGAATGAGAAGAAACTTGTTCGTGCAGTCTTCATCGATATAAAGAGAGCCTTTGATATGGTGGATCACAATCTTCTTCTGCGTAAGCTCCAGTCTATTGGTTTTAGAGGTGTATCACAGAAATGGTTCAAGTCTTATCTCAGTAATCGAACATTTATGGTTAGGATTGATAAATCGCAAAGCATTCCATTTATTATTGAACATGGTGTTCCCCAGGGTTCTGTTCTTGGTCCTATCTTGTTTTTAATTTACATAAATTCATTTTTTAACTTAAATTTAAACGGTAAAATTTTTGCTTTTGCTGATGCTATTGTATTAAGTTATTTTGATTTGACTGTTAATGACCTAACTAACCAAATAAATTCTGACATGAAAATTCTTCGCACATGGTTTCATAATCATTCCTTGCTCTTAAGTGAAAAAACTAAGGTAATGTTCTTCAAATTGGTTGGTGATCCTTATCGAAGTTTCATCCCCGAGATTTTTTATCGTGTCAGTAATTGTGACTTACGTAATTGTAGCAGTCTTTGCATTAAAATTGAAAATGTTCGTTTATTTAAATATTTGGGATTGAACGTTGATGCAAATTTAAACTGGAAATCACATGTTCAAGTTGTCAAAAATCAAGTTAATTCTGCATTACGTGCAATTTATTTGATACGTAAATTTTGTCCATCCAACGTTTTACTCAATTTTTATTTTGCTTGCGTGGACTCTCGCATCAGTTATGGTTTACCATGTTGGAGTGGAGTTTATTTTGATACCATTGAACCGCTATTAATTTTACAAAAGTATATTATTCGGGTTATGTTTTTCAAGCATCGATACGATCATTCTTGGCCTATTTTCAATGCCTGCAAAATTTTGCCTTTACAGCACCTACATACATACCACCTTGATCAAAAAGTTCCCGGAATTTATTCAGAAAATTAAAAATACAAGTTTATTAATCTGAATCTATATTGTCCCCTTCAAAGTAATCCCCATCGACTACAACACACTTATGCCAGCGCTTGATCCAATCCTCGAAACAATTTTTATATTCGGTTTCGGTATGTCCATCAGTGCTCCCTGCGATTTATCCATTATTTCCTCTCGGCTGCTGAAATGCGTTCCCCGTAATGGTTTTTTAACTCGATTGAACAGAAAGAAGTCACAGGGAGCCAAATCAGGTGAATTCGGTGGTTGTTGCATTTTTCGTCAAAAAATTACGAATAATGATGGCATTGTGCGACGGTGCGTTATCATGGTGCAAAATCCACGAGTTTTCTGCACACAATTCTGGTCTCTTTCGGCGAATTGCTTCACGCAAACGTCTCATAAAGCCCAAATAATACTCTTTGTTTACGGTCTGGCCTTCTGGCAAAAAATCATGATGCGCTACACCGTTGTAATCCATGAAAACCGTGAGCATTGCCTTCTTTTTTGACTGAAAACGACGTAGTTTTTTTTTTGGTGAACGCCATTCACTTGCCTGATGTCTGGATTGCGTGTCGTACTCATAAACCCACGTCTCGTCTCCAGTAATGATCCTTTTGATGAATGTGGAATCGGATTCAGCCTCGCAAATCATGTCTTTTGCGACGTCAACACGGTCTCTTTTTTGCATGAAATTGAGGTCTTTTGGCATCAACTTTGCTGCTACACGACGGAAACCCAAATCATTAACCAAAATATCTTGGACGGATCCATAGGCAATGTTCAAGTCCCCCGCTATCTCTCTGATGGTTAATTTGCGGTTATTGACCAAAATTTCTTTTACTTTATCAATGTTTTCGTCGGTTTTCGATGTCGATGGTCTGCCACTGCGTTCATCATCTTCGATTGACTCACGAGACGACCACTTTTAAACCGCTCGTGCCATTGGTAAACGACCGTTTTCTTTAGAGAATCGTTGCCGAAACACTTTTCCAACATTTCCAACGTTCGCGCACCATTAAATCCGTTTTTTACGCAAAATTTAATACAAGTTCGTTGTTGCAAATTTAAATCCATTTCTAAAATTGTAAATAATCGCCAACACACACAGAGATAGATGTACTCTTGACTACGTAACTTTTGCAAATGTCAAGCTATGACGCTAAGATTTAGAGGGAATATCAACAACAGATGTACCAACTTAACAAAAAAACAGAACTCAAATCGGAACGATGGGAGCGCCGCACGGTGGTTATTCCGGGAAATTTTTGATCAAGGTGGTATATATTTTTAAAGTGTTAAGATTGATTTATTTGCGAAGTTGTCATCGGTTGCCGCTAATTGTTTACACATATCAAGTTCGGAATAATTATCAAAATTTGTACTCTGTTCCGCCATTTTCATCTGAATTATTTCGTAAATATTATATAGTTTCTGGTCCCACTTTTTTTAATAGATTGCCGCCTCATAAAAGAACGATGATTTATGATAGGAAATTTTTGCATTTGGTCAAAGACTGGATACTGGAAACTAAAGATGTGTGGTTTATGTTTGCTAAATAATTTTTGTTTTGTACAATTTTATGTTTCTTTTAATCTACTGTGTTTTTTTTTTTCTTTTGTCTTTATTATATTTTTTTTTGTAAATATTTATTATATATTGCGCTAATAATTTACTAACTATCGATCGCATTGGTGTCTGTAACCAGGTCGAGTCTGTCCCAACTAATAATCCTATCCTATCCTTCGGTTTTGTTATATGTGTACAGCTGAATGGCATGGGCCCGGGTGTCCGGGAGATCCTGCTATAATGCTTGGCCACACTTATAATCAATCAGTCAATCAATCAAAGAGTTATAACTATCATTACACGCTCGTTGAATATTAGGTACACTATATTTGTTTACATATATAGATTTATTTTGTCGTCTGATTAAATATTTAGCTAAATGAAATTGGGCAGTAAAATTATAACGAGTAATTTTAGTGTGATGAGTATGATGATCAGGGGGAAAAAATAATGATAACAATAATCTTATGTCTAGTCGTAAAGGTTGTCAGCACAATTGTTTTACCTGATACCTCAATCAATTGAATTTTGTTACGAGGTGGTGTGGTTTTTGCTAGTGTAGTTTTGTGGTTTTGGATAGTGCACACTACAAAGACATTTATGTTGATAACCTTATCTATGAATTCTCTACGAAGAATATGTGGATGTGAGAAAATATTTGCTGTTTAAACACTCGTTACTTTAATTGATGGAAAAAGGAGTCATATGATTCTTTTGACAGAACTTTTGAGGAAACCACTATATCCACGCATTAGAATAATAGCCAAATGACAAATATTTGGTATTCGACGTTCGACAAATAGCGCAAGTGTGTAGTACAAACACAATATTTGTACAATATTTTGCGGTATGGACGCATGGTGCAAACGTTCAAAAATCGGGTTTTATAAGAAATGATTGGAAACATCAGAAGTATTCTTTTTTCATCCTTTGTACTTTATCTAAATGAGAAAACTATATGGTAAAATACAATACCCAGTTAAAGGGATTCACCACTAAAAAAAAAAAACTCAAACGCACACATTTCCAAAAGTGTTCTTATTTAAAAAAGGTAAAGCAGGATTTCGGTTCGTTTTCGATTTCAAGTTAATGTTGAATGAACTTTAGTCGAAACACTCGTGCAATTATTTACAACGATTCTGCTGGAGTATTACACAATTTGATAGATGTAGTAATTGACTTCTTATTATCTTTATGCAAATATCAGTAAAATAAATATATATTATTAAATCACATTTACTTTAGTTAAAACCAATTTGAGTAATTTCATAAAATTTGGGAATTTAAAGTCAACACCTGGAAATAACATTAATAATAAACAAAAAGTGTTTTTGATTTATAATACTTAGTATGTAAGTATATACACAATTTTTGTTCATTTTTAACTAAAATATTTATTTTTTTAAATAAATTTAAAAAGGTGCATCCAAAATGTAATACTTTGAACCAATCCTAACCTATCTCTACGGAACCATCTGCCTTTAAAAAAATGTTTTTTGATTTTATTAATTTTAAGGTACCAGGTGATTGGATAGAATGTATTCACGGTAAAATATGCATAATACGGATTAAATTTTTTATTGTGTTATTCCCAAAATATCAAAAATAAAATTCTATCAATTGTTATATTGAACATATCATTTATTAAATAGGTATACATTGCATTATTGATTATTGACAACTATATTAGCACAGTTGGCAAAAAGTTGATCGGTCTACCCACACTTTAATCACATAGACTAGAGTAACTTTTATGATTATGGCGATAATTGTTAATTTTACATAACACCAGATTTCGTTGTTTAAAAATTTAGAGGTTTTAATTCGATGTAGGCCGGCAGCTGCAAACATTATTTTTTGTTAGCTCTGATTGTTTTACGTAATCATGTACTTCAGGAGAATTTGGAACCAAATTGTTCGCAATTTTAACTGCATACTCGTATTACTAATCTCCTAAATGACTACACAGACATTTACTACGCCCGACAAGTGGAAATATCACAATTCAAAACAAAGTCAATTGTTTTCCTACAATCGCCGTGAAAAGCAGGCTTTTTTTCTCTGTTTTCAAAGCCCAAAGTGTCTGTTTTTTTGACATTTACTAAACAAATTACTTTGTCACACGTTTCTCTTAGAAACGTGTGACAAAACTTGAAACCGCACGCTAAATTTGAACATATGAAAAGAAGAGTAAGAGTAAAAGAAGAGTATTGAAAAGCGAAATTTCACATAATTATGATGTAATTATTTTTATGTGCTTTTGGTTACACCAATTCGAAAACAGCTCGAATTGCTTTTCATACTTATGCTTCGATTTTTCGGGAAGCAAATTCAAAATTACATTTCTTGCTTCTAGAGCAACGTCCGGCGGTGTATTTGAGAGATCGCTGTCACTTAAATCCATTTTTTTTAGTTTTTTTGTTGCAAAAAATAAATTGTCAATTTTTAAGAAAGACTAATGTTTGTATAAAACATCAAACCAAATTTTTGTTTTTCTTTATGAAAAATAAAAAAAATCTTTGACTACTCGATTGAACAAAATGTCGGTCCTAAAATAAAATCGTATTGTCAGTATAGTAAATTTTACTACAAAATTATCTTTTTATTATATTTTTTAAAATGATTGTAGGAAAAATAAAGTGTGAAACACGTCCGCAAAGTTGTTTGTCACGCTCGAAAGGTTGCTGGCCTCCGTCCCGTCGGCCAGCAATTTCCTTTCTCGCGTGACAAACTGGCACTTTGCGCTCTTGATACACAAATAACTATTATAAGCTATTACAAACAAATTTACACTTAGAATGTTATTATGGTGCGAACCCAATTCTTTATCTACCAGTTCAAAGGTCAAACTATGTAAGCAGCAAAGCAAGAAAAATATTAAATTGAAACTATTTGTGAAATATTAGCGATTATTAGTAAAATTAGATTTCACTGATTATGATCAGTGATAGCTATAGCGATAAATGCATTTACAATTTCTTTTTGGAGTGGATAATTCATATGCCACTACTATAGACTAAGCATTGTACAGGTGTCTTACGTAAAATGGACGTATTTCCATGCATCCTTTATTTGGCTACTGCTTTAGGTAGGACGTTAAAAACAAATCTCGTCTGGTCTCAGTATAGAGTCTATATAAGGGGATCAGAACCATAGAGACCTAACCCACATATTTAACATTCCTACTTATTCGTTTAATGAGCTATAAATATTCACTGGAATGGTTATAAAACATATATTCTACTAAATACCCTGAAAATAACTGTTTAATTGGAGTTCAATGTAATTAGATTCCAATTAACATTTATGACCGATTAAACGAAAAAAAGTAAAAAATTTAAATATGTGGGTTAAGTCACGAAGGTTCGTGAGCCCCTCATTCGAACAATCAAACAAGGTAATTTATTAAAAGAGTATTTCATTCCGCGAAACGCCCCAAACATGTTGTATTTATTAAAGTTCTAAATTCGCGTGAAGTTTGTCCTAAACTGTCCTAAAAAGCAAAAACAACAAATTAGGACAAGTTTAGGAAAAACTTCACACGAATATATAATCACCTGGAGTTCGTTCTAAATCCTAAAAATATTTATTAATATTGGTGATAATATAACAATTTATAAAATTTATAAAATCAGCTAAATAATTTAGGAATAAATTAGCAGAACTATTTCTTAAACTTTCCACATCATCAAAAAACATAAAAAAGCTATCAAATTTATTTAATTTGTACTGATTTCACCTATAAGTATCTGAAAAAGTAGGTTAGATTTTATAACGTTGTTAGGCTTAATTTAGGTGGTTTGGCGTCTATTGGAGGGGAGACCAAAGTTGAGTAGATTAATCTACCAGCTCCGTAACTTTCCGTAGGGTGCGCATCACGTGAGCTGTTCTGGTCTTGTCATTAGGCAGCTGCGTGATGGGTACAATTGTGTAAGGGGTAACCTGTTCACAATTCGCAAGTGTAAGTGGTGCGGGGGATTTTGATACCTCTACTTTTCTTTTAGTACATATATTTATAAATGATTGGCCTCTTCATTTTTTCTGATTAACAAGTCGAAAATGTTGTGAATGCCATTATTTTTATTATATTTTGCCTATAAAAAGCCGAAAGAATCTTATTGATTTAATTCAGACAAATTTTCTCTTTCTATGAAATAAATTAAAATATACTTTAATAAAATAAATAAGAATAAATTATAAATTTAATAAATAATAAAAATTAAATAAAACAAAGTGTATTAATATAATATATAATATCACCTTGCAACAATAAGGAGTCATACGTTCACTACTTACGCACATACAGCCGGATATCACGCACATTTGTCACACCGTCATACATACGGTGCCAACAAGGCTGGGCAAATTACATTACACTGAGTAATTAAAATATTTTTCCGAATTACAGCAAACTCAGTAAGTAAAATTCAAATTACAATTACTTTCGAGTGGAGTAATTAAAATACAAATTACAATTACTTTGAATTGTCATTTGTAATTAAAATACAAATTACAATTACTTTACATTTGTAAATTGATAAAGTTGATTTAAAAAAAGATTATTAAGATTATGTTTTATGCTTATGGCTCTGGAACTAAATTTTAATAAGCCTTGTAAAAATTTAAATAAGAAATTTCAAAAACTGGGGTAGTTAAAATACAAATTACAATTACTTAGAATTTAAGTAATTAAAATACAAGATACTGTTACTTGGAGAATGAGTAATTAAAATACAAATTGTAATTTGTATTTTAATTACGTAATTCAAATACACGTAATTCGTTACTGCCCAGCCTTGGGTGCCAGCAATATCATCATCACCATCATCGCCGTCATCACATCATAGGTACACCGTCATACAAGCAGTGCAGCATCATCATCACCACGATCAATGCAACCGCCATCATGTCACGAGGCACTGGTTCCTTGCCTTCATCATTACGGCCATCATCGTACCATCCAGCAGTGTCGGCACCGACGGGACCAACATCATCACTGCAACCGATGACCAAACACCTAGGCACGTAGTGCAACGCAACCAGCAGCAGCGGTCATTTTGCATTCACTCACCACCACAAAATGCTTCACTATTAGCTCATGCAATAATACCAACGGAGCGACAAAACATAATAAAATAAAAAACAAAAACACAAAGCAAAATAAATATTCAAAGATCAGTCTGCTCTCACTCAATTTTCAATGGGGTGACATGCCGCCCACCTCACGTTAATGTAGTTTTTTTTATTATATGAATTAAAATAAACTTTAATAAAATAAATTATAAATTTGATAAATAATAAAAATTAAATAAAACAAAGCTTATTAATATAAATTAAATTATGTGTGAATTTATTTAGATATTACGTGTAGAAAATTAATACGTAGGACATTGTTTACGCCAACCTGAACCTAAAATAAAATCATTATTAATATTAAAAAACCATAAATTAAATAACTACCAAATTCTACTTACATTAAAAATATTGCCATCTGACTTAAATTAATTATAATAATGTAATTCGCCGTCGATTAAAGGTTTGAAGCTTAACTTACTTTTTTTTCTATTTAAAATTTTCATTGCACTTTGCAATGTTATCATTATTAAAAATTGCACCTGTCAAAAGCGGTTGATCACGACAGAACTGCATTCGATCTCACCCTGTGCCGAACTTCCGCGCATTGAACGAAAATTAGGTTTCTTGTATGTCAAAAAAACCAAATTTTCTCTCTTAGCTTTTGGTCATCATCACGGGTAACAACAATTTTCGGAGATTACTGGTAAAACAAATATACTTAATTTTTTTTATTATACACCATTTAACCTTCATAAAAATATTTCTAATTTACATACAATTGATATCAATAAAATTTTGTTCAATCATTTCTGTTTCAATTATTGATTTTTATTAATGAAAATATGAGTGTAAATATATGAGTGTACAGTGTATAATACCGTGAACAATTATAATTATTTAAGTGTTGTGCAAGGTTGTAATTTTTGTTTGGAATTCTGCTTGCCTGCTACAACATTTTGGTGCCGAAACCCGGGAATATATATTTAATCAAGTATTCCCGAACAGTGTAACTTTAGATATTTACAAGTGTTACATTTTTGTTTTATTAAAAATACAGTGTGCGTAATTTCGATTATAAGATCGCTATTAATTACACTCAGAGGTGCTAAGTCAGTGTTGCGTAATTTCGATTATATAAGATCGCTACTTATTACGCCCAAGGTGCTAATTCACGCCAATACGGCGAATAATCATACAACAATCAAGTAAATCGAAAGTGATAAAATGTCGGATTTACAATCGTATATTAAGACGGCGCGGTATTATCAAAGGTACCGTAACCAACATTAAAAAATTTACCGACAAGTTTGGTCCCGACCCGTCTCATGCTGCAAACGTTGAGCAATTGGAAACTCGAATGGAAAAACTCAACGAAGCATGGAAAGAATTCCATGATATCGAATACCGAATCATGCTTATTTCCGATGAACCATCTGAGGCCGAAGAATTCGAAGATAGGTTTTATGAAATTAAGGCAATTCTTAAGCGAGTTCTCAATGCCCGCTCGTCTAGTGTCGGTTTTGCTGCAACCACCTCCCAAGATGCAAAAACCATGATGGAGAATTCCTATGAACGTTCGAGTTATCAGACATCGGAACTGCGATTACAACGTGTAATGATCGAACAATTTAGCGGTGAATATTCAAAATGGCAGTCTTTTCAAGATCAGTTCGAAACATCAATTCATCAGAAGGAAGGTCTGTCAAATATCCACAAGTTCCAGTATCTGAAAAGCCTATTAAAAAACGAAGCTGCGTCGCTGATTAGGCATATGGCATTAACTGAAGCAAACTACGACTTGGCTTGGGAGAAAGTAAAAAAGCGATACAACAAGAAGAAATATTCGGTAAAGGAACTTATCGAATTATTTCTAAATCAAACCCTAGTAACTGTTGATAGCTACAAACAATTAAGAGCTATTTGCGATACATCCGACGAAGTGTTAAGAGGCCTTCAAGCTCTTGGACCAGTTGGCAAACGCGCGACCCCTGGCTAATTCACTTATTGACTAAAAAACTGG
Source organism: Tipula vernalis (assembly GCA_958295665.1). Classification (NCBI taxonomy): domain Eukaryota; kingdom Metazoa; phylum Arthropoda; class Insecta; order Diptera; family Tipulidae; genus Tipula; species Tipula vernalis. The sequence goes on along the minus strand of OY282559.1, from coordinate 203,299,983 downwards.
ATCTCGAGTCACAACAAGCATGGGCAAAGCATTCGAACAATATTGAATTGCCTACTATAAATTGTTTGTTGGAGTTTTTGACGGAGCGTTGTGATACTTTAGAAGCGTGTTCATCCGTAAGGCGCACCGGTGCAAGCCGACCGAATCCACAAGCCAGAGTCCATACAGCCACCACTAATATGGTGCAATGCAACTCAATGGTGCAATGCAACTAACCATCCGCTGTTTAAGTGTTTCAAGTTCAAGCGGTTGAATTTATCAGAAAGAATTCATTTTATGAACACTAATAATTTATGCCAAAATTGCCTCAGTACAACTCATGATGTAAATACTTGCACGAGCGAAAATCGATGTTTTACACGCGGTAATAAGAATCACACGCTACTCCATCCCAGCAACTTATATCCTGACAATCGAAATAAAACCGTTCGATCAGCGAAGCAAAACCAAACCTCAGCAAACTACGTCAACACTAAGAATGAATCTTCAATCAACAGGTCTCCAATTTCACCAATCAATAATCCGACTACAGTCAACAAATCAGCATACTTAAACTCATCAACTAGTCCTCAGCTACAATCAACAAGTGAATCTTCTAACAATAACCCAGTACTCTCGAGAGGCCAAAACTCACTCAGTTATCACTGTTCTGCTATCAACACCCTTCCATCTGGTATTACATCAACATACAATGCAAATTCCGTAGCTACCTTGCTGTCAACAGTGCTCTTTTATATCCAAGATGAATTTGGAATTAAGCATGCGGCTAGAGGACTCCTTGATTCAGGCTCTCAAACCACCCTAATAAGCGATAACCGCATGGGGAGAGTCGGGCTCCACCGAAATCGATCACATACATTACAATCAGTTGGTTAGCATCACGAAGGGCTGGTACAACCAAGGGTAGACACTAAATATCGTGTCCAAAACCAACCTCAAATACTCCATCAGCGTACGTGCGGTGATACTCAATACACTAACTTCAAAGTTACCCCCCCCCCCCCAGTCAGTTAGATAATTGCAACTGGCCAGCTCTAAACAATTTAAATCTGGCTGACCCATCTTACGATATTCCTGGGGTCATTGACATGATCTTTGGCAATGATATATTTTACGAAATATTGTTGTCACAGAAAATTAAAATTGCTGATCATTTATTCGCTCAATCCACCATTTTCGGCTGGGCGCTTGGGGGTCAAATAACTAACTCTTTTACAAATTCCACAGTTTTCCATACGACGATCGCCAGCATTGACACTGAAATCCAGTTACTTCAGCGATTTTGGGAATTGGAAGCAGTAAACAATACATTGAGGTCTAATTCCACCGACGATGAATGTGAGAACCATTATACTCGAAACACCACGAGATCGAATGATGGACGATATATCGTCCGATTACCGATAAAAATGCCACTCGAAGACTTGGGAACAACATATCATCAAGCCAACCGAAGATTTCATGCCCTTGAGAGAAGATTCGTTAACCATCCTCAAGTAAAACTCGACTACGTGAAGTTTATGAAGGAGTATGAAGCACTCGGTCACATGGAGTTAAGCAAAGGCACGGAAACTACCTCAAACTCAAATCATCAAATCTATCATTTACCTCACCATTGCGTAATTAAAGAAACGAGCAGTACCACAAAGCTCCGAGTTGTTTTCGACGGTTCCTGTAAAAGCACAACAAGTCACTCTCTCAACGACATTCTACTAACCGGACCAACCATTCAAGACGATCTCATGATGATACTGCTACGTTTCCGCACGCATAAAATAGCCATGGCCGCGGACATTGAAAAAATGTACCGTCAGATCATAGTTCATCCTGCGGATCGAGATTTCCAGCGCATCCTCTGGCGTGATTCACCTGACAAAGATGTCCAAGAATTCCGGTTAACGACAGTAATGTACGGCACATCAAGTGCCCCATTCCTAGCTTGTCGCACTTTACATCAACTTGCCAATGATCAGCATGAGTTCTACCCAGATGCTGCTGCACGTTTGAAGTCCGATTTTTACGTAGATGACATGCTCACAGGCTGCGATGATTTAACACAAGCAATCGAAATTTACGAAAATATGAGATCATTATTAAAAAACGGTGGGTTCACACTTCGGAAATGGATGACAAACGACCAATATTTATTAAGGCACTTAAACGAGTTAGATCAAAATGCTGAATGTTTGGAATTCGAGGGAAATTCATTAATAAAAACTTTTGGGTTACTATGGAATCCCCAAACTGATAATTTTACGTTCAAGGTGCCGGTAGACGTTACCAATACCATAACCAAAAGAACGCTACTGTCAGAGGCATCTCGCATTTTTGACCCGCTAGGATGGTTGGCGCCCAGCACAGTTTTAATCGAAATTTTATTCCAGCAGCTCTGGTTGCGAAAATTAAACTGGGATGACGAATTGCCTGTCGACATCAAAGAGAGATGGATCAAAATTAAATCATCGCTGCATCATCTTCAAGACATCCAAATTCCACGATTCATTTCCACTCACCAACATCACCGTATTGACATACAATTGCACGGTTTCTCTGATGCATCGGAGCTTGCTTACGGAGCAGCATTATACATACGTGGTTAAAACTCCGAAAATAATATAATTGACAATTTACTTGCCGCCAAAACTAGGGTGGCACCAATAAAACAAATTTCGCTACCACGCCTCGAGCTATGCGCTGCAGTACTCCTGTGTCGGTTAATGAAATATGTACAAGACGCTGTTAAATTGCAGATAAACTCAATCTATGCATGGACGGATTCGCAAATCGTCTTGACTTGGCTGTCAGATATTCCACGACGATGGAGCTGTTTCATAGGCAACAGGACATCATACATTTTAGAACAAATTCCTAGAGACAAGTGGATGTATTGTAATGAGCGCTTGTCACACTCATTATCAATTCTACCCAAAAATCCCAATTTTGTATACATCAAAATAGCATCCCACCATTGAAGATATTCACCTTCAAATAAACCTAATTAGTGACTCTTGTCCGGATGCTAAAAAGCCAATACCCCACTTTTCAACTGTCTCCAATATGTACAGTTGATAAGATGACCTTGCATTTCATATTTTTTTTTATTAATTTGTTGGCACGCGACAAAAATTCCTCGTTTCATTTCTTTTTGTTTACAGAACTGTTTGTATACAAATTAAATGTATATTATCAGATTACAGTAAACAAATATGGAAATAACCTTCTATTATCTAGTGATAACAATATGGCTTGTTGTTGTTGCACAAGCGCATGCAAAATAAAAATAAAATATATACGTACTCGTATATCATTTCCTTTTGTTTTGAGTGCACAAGCAATTTTCACCCAATTCTGAGTTGGTAGTACTTAATAATTGGATATGCAATAGGTTGAATTATTGCAATAAGTTTTTTTTTGCGCGTGCAATTATTTTTTTTTCTTAGATCAGCAAATTATGCCCATGTGTTTTCTTTGAACCCATTTAATTGTTGGTGGAATGCATTTTTTTTTTGGCGGAAGCAAATATGTATATAAACTCCAACAATTTTAGTTGGAGGGATTATTCATTTTTCAATTTTTCAAGTAGTCAGTAATCTACTAAATAAACGTTTTTTTTTAAATTAATTTTTTTTCTTACCGAGGCGAATACAGGAGGATCAATAAAAAAAAAAGGGTGAGTATAATAAGAATGGTAACTAACTAAAAGGGGACCGATCAGTAGTGGGATAATCAACCGCCTCAATTGAGGCGAGTGGAAGTGGGCTTTAATGCTCCGCCGCTCTTCTGTTGATTCCTGCTACTGATCTAAATCATTTATTAACAAATCTCGTGCAGGGAATATTATATGTTTTGTTAGTTTTGTTTGTTTAGTTTTTTTTAATTATGCTTGGTTAGGGCCAAAAACATCAATCCATTCATGTTGGACTACTGATCTCATTTTAAGTAGTCAATGTGGTCAGGTCCTAATTTCTTTCTGATCAATAATGTCCTCATTTGAGATCGTCATGATCTCCCCTGGATTCTATACCCCTTAAGGCAGGATAGCAAGGTCCCTCATTGCTCTACACCAATCCCCACGACCATTTTTACCTCCCACTGTAACTAGCAGGAATATTTACTGCCGGTGTGGATGCAAAGGGACAATTTCTATAACAAAAATGTACCCAACATTTTTGTTACAGTATGTACCTTCAAAGCAAAATCCAGCTGACTCAGCATCTCGTGGACTGACACCAAATAATCTCATTACAAATTCGCTGTGGTGGAAAGGACCTCAATTCCTATTGCAAGATATTCCACATTGGCCAAAAGTTGCAATATCACGAGATCCTACCAACGAAATCAAAGATGACAAGTTTGAAGTTCGTCGGAAATTCTTACAAAATTTTCTCGTTACAATAAACTCTGCCCATCCATGTCAATGGCCCCAAGTAGCATCGTATAACTATTAGTTGTGCACAACTAATTTCAAGTTGTGAGAATGTTTTCACAACCAGTAATTGCTTGTTGAATGGTTGTCAAACTTAGTAAAATTTTCGACAGAAAATTGTAGTTGTAAAATACTTGTTTCTAATAAAATACACCACTGATTCATACATCCAGCTAATTTGCTCGCAAAATTGGTTAGGACATGCATTACACAACTAATATTATTACCATTTGAGATCCAGTACTAATTTGTTTGCAAAGATGATTAGCACATGCACGTGACAACTTTTTTAATCACTAATAAAGAACCGAAACAAACAGTTCACAAAATTTGTTGTCAAGTAGTTGTCATAGCTGAATACCATCACCATTTCAAATTCATTTCCCTTTTCACATCAGAAGTTGTGATCTGAATTCTTGTTCCGTTTTGCCAATTCCTTTAGTTGTTGTTTAGTTGCATATATAGTATTTCACATTTATGTATTGAGCACTAAAGCCATTTTGTTCACTTGTCATTTGAATTTTATTTTCAAGTTGTGTATTTATTTATATGTGCGTATTTAAATAAAAATGAATGGAAGACCTAAATTGGACATTTCCGAATGGAAAAAATATAAAAAAAATTGTTTATATAGACGGTTGGTGATAAGGAATCGATTAAAGTTCAGATTTATAGAAAATGGTTCAGGTGAAAACTCGACGTCTGCGAATAATCAATTTCCAACCAAAGATTATCCACCAGGGAGTAACCAGACAAATGCAGCAATTCCTTCTAACAGCCAGAACGACTTCGACGATAGAGATTGTAATGTGGAAGATGAACTCATTAATGAATATTTGGACAATTTCGCTGACAGTGAAAATGAAGATCAAAATATCGAGAATAACACTAATTTTACAGAGGATTTAAGGATTTGGGCTACAACACACAATATTAGACATACAGCAATCAATGAATTGCTAAAATAATAAAGAAGCGGACGGCGGTATATGTGCCATCCGATGCACGAACGTTACTCGAGACACAAAAATCTATAAAATTGATAACTATTGGTCATGGTATTTATTGGCACCAAGGTATTGAAGTTTGCCTTAAATACATTTTGCACGATATTGATAAAGCATTAGATACTCGTATATCTCTAAATTTTAATATCGACGGCCTACCAATTTACAAAAGCTCCAGAGAAGAATTTTCCAGTATTATTTAATATTTATGAAATGCTAACATACAGAAAACTTTCGGAATAGAACCTACGGTAGTCATCATAAAACAACATCACGACTTGAAGCACTGCCTATTGATATGGTAAAAGATATTATTGTTGCGGAAGAGCTAATTCATTTAGGGTATTTGAACCAATACAAAAAACAATTTTAAAACAATTACAACTGTGTGGGTTGAACTGTGTCGTTGTCTATTGCGATGAATTTGGTATGTAACGGCTGCTTCAAAACCCTAACACAAATAAATATTGTCAGATCGGTTCCGAGCACAACTACAGGATGCAGAAAGTTTGCTTCATAACAACTTCACAATTTTTTTTCGTTATACTAGTTGTGAACAAATCCATTTAACAAAATTGGTTGTACTGGTTGTAGAACGGTTGTCGTAGTGCCTTACTTGCATTACGCCATATTTATAAAGCCAATATGCGACTCCATTTTGAAATTAATCGTATTAAAATAAAAAATGTAGTTCATACCTAATCGTTCATATCAATTATTTTTTTAAATATTTTTAACTATAATTTAATTTTCCTCAGGAATCAAAAAATTTGGAGCGATGCTTCATTTTTCGACCTAGAAATCCTCATTTTACAGTAACAATGTATTTCCCATTATTTCTCCCGCGTGTACTAAATGTGCGATATTTATCGAAAATTAGAATTGGATAAATATCAATCAGAATAATGTAATATTTTCCTCCATCATATATTTTATGTTTATAGTCATATTGTATTTTTGTAATATGAGCCCAACTGATTATTATTATAATGGTTGTCATAACTTTTGTTATTACATACCATTTTACTTGTGCAGAAGTTGTAGATTATGTTGTGTAGTTCTTTTTTTGACCACAATTATTAGTTTTCAAATAGTCGACAAAGAGCTGTGACAGCGTGTTCTACAGGTTGTGACGACATTCAAATACCTATTTCGAAAATATTTTACAACCGTTTCACGCTCCATTAAAAGTTGTGAAAAACAATCACAACTCCTTATACTGCTTTCACAAAGTTATGAAAAACAATTATTTTTGCCAAAATAGCTATGTGATACGTTGTAATGCTGTTGTGGTATACGGTTCGCTACAACAAAAAGGCGGGGAAATTAGTTGTCACAGTAATGTGAGAACCAATGGACAAATAAAAATGCTACTTGGGGGCTGTTTACTAACTATTCGTCTCTAACCAAAATATATAGAATCTTATGCTATACTATCAGATTCGCTTTAAATGCCAGAAAGTTATTAAAAGACGAAAACGTAAAACTTAAACATGGTATCCTGCCACCTACAGTTCATGAATTTATATTGGCTGGAATATGTTGTATAAAATGCAGAAGCATTCTCAGATGACATAAAATACCTAACAATATATGGTGAGCTTAAACGAGGTAGCAACCTATCGTCATTGACGCCATTTATTGATGACCATGGGATAATGCGTGTAGGAGGAAGACTATCGAACTCAAGCTGCAATTTCGACGCAAAACACCCAATCATTATCCCACAGAATCACATCTACTCCAAACTCATCATTGACAAATATCACCGTCTAAATGCGCATTCTGGACCAACCTTGCTAACTAATATCATTCGCCAAAAATTTTGGATAATGGGATGTCGCAACATGACAAGGTAAAGAAATGCATCTTATGTTTCATGCGAACCAGAAAACACAATCAACAGCTCATGGCCGATCTCCCTCGGGAACGTGTTAGTAGTGGCCGACCTTTCCTATACACTGGTGTCGACTATGCAGGTCCTGTTTATAATCGAGATCGCAAAGGACGAGGAAAATGCAACGTGACTAAGGCGTACATAGCATTATTTGTTTGCCTTTCGGTAAAAGCCATCCACGTAGAGCTAGTAACTGATATGACATCAGAAGCTTTCATTGCCGCTCTTGAGCGATTTATTTCACGCCGTGGAATCCCTTGCCAGATTCATTGTGACAATGGAAGTAATTTTATTGGTGCCCGCAATGAATTGCACCTCCTCTACACCCTAATTAATTCTGACAATCATATAAAACTAATGTACGAATTTCTATCCCCACAGAAAATCATATTCAAATTCAACCCTCCAAATGCACCACACTTTGGAGGATTATGGGAGTCGAATATAAAATCAATCAAGAATCATTTCTACAGAGTGTCTGGATCCACACCACTCACTTATGAAGAGGCCATTACGCTGCTTACCCAAATAGAAGCACTGTTAAATTCGAGGCCACTTTGTGCGGTTTCTAATGATGTCACGTCGTATGATGTGTTAACTCCGGCACATTTTTTGATAGGAGAGCCATTCACCAGCATTCCTGAACCAAATTTGAGCCACATCAATTCAAGTCGTCTGTCCAAATGGCAAAATATCCAAAACCGCGTTCAGTCGTTCTGGCGGTCATGGTGGAGGGACTATTTAAGTACGCTGAATCAACTTCAGAAATGGCAAACCAAAACGGAAAACTTAACCATCGATCAACTGGTGTTAATTAAAGATGACAACAGTCCACAATCACACTGGATAATTGAACGAATACAACAAATTCACAGCGGAAAGGATGGCCAAGTACGAGTCGCTACAGTAAAAACAAGTCGAGGTATCACGAAAAGGCCAATTGTCAAATTAATACCACTACCCGTTGAAGATGATAAATAACCAAACTCCAGCCGAAGCATCGTTGAACAAGCTAAGATGAGTAAAACACAAATCATAGTTTCTCAAATTATATTTCTTTAAATTAATCTCACTTAACTAAAAATTATTGAATTATCATTTATTATTATCATTTAGTTTCTTAATGTAAACGAAATTGTTCTTACCCACACAGCAATTAAAATTATCAAACATGTTGGATGACCGCAACTCCTATTTAATTTATTGTTTTTTCGGGGGCAGTTATGTTTACGCCAACCTGAAACTAAAATAAAATCATTATTAATATTAAAAAACCATAAATTAAATAACTACCAAATTCTACTTACATTAAAAATATTGCCATCTGACTTAAATTAATTATAATAATGTAATTCGCCGTCGATTAAAGGTTTGAAGCTTAACTTATTTTTTTTTCTATTTAAAATTTTCATTGCACTTTGCATTGTTATCATTATTAAAAATTGCACCTGTCAAAAGCGGTTGATTACGACAGAACTGCATTCGATCTCACCCTGTGTCGAACTTCCGCGCATTGAACGAAAATTAGGTTTCTTGTATGTCAAAAAAACCAAATTGTCTCTCTTAGCATTTGGTCATCACGGGTAACAACAATTTTTGGAGATTACTGGTAAAACAAATATACTTAATTTTTTTTATTATACACCATTTTACCTTTGTAAAAATATTTCTAATTTACATACAATTGATATCAATAAAATTTTGTTCAATCATTTCTGTTTCAATTATTGATTTTTATTAATGAAAATATAATTGCATTGTGAAGTATTTTTCCTTTATGAGTGTACAGTATATAATACCGTGAACAATTATAATTATTTAAGTGTTGTGCAAGGTTGTAATTTTTGTTTGGAATTCTGCTTGCCTGCTACAACAGACATATCGTTATAAGTTCTAGACATCTGTATGGTGAACATTATTTGAGAAGTCGAAAACAAATATATACATAATCTTGTTGTACAACAATCTTCTAAAAGGCGGTAAAAGTGCTCAAATAAGTGAACATAACTCGATTCCGTTGACGACCAAAAATACCAACATTTGATGTTACAAACTAAATTTTTCTTGGTTGCTGATTTCATAAGTTTGTCCATCGGGAAAAGAAATACCCGTGGTTTGTGTTGCCAAAATATTTATGGAATAACAATAAGTCAATTTAATACATGGAAAAAACTAAGCCTGTTATCACGAAGAAAACAGATTTTTAATTGAAGAAATAGTAGATTACATACCAAGCCGGAAAGTATTCCATTCCTGTCGAGAGAACTTTAGTTTAACGAGAGGCGTAGCTCCGAGGTGAACTAGTTTTCGAGACGGGAGTGATACTTTTCGTCGAGGTTTGAATACTATTTTATTTACAATCAAAGGCATTTAATAAAACAAACAACATTATAACATAAATAAATAAAAACCAATCTCTATAATATCATCGTTTATTTTGGCAAAATATTAACACTTAGTAGGCCCTGTACAATTGACATTTTATTAAATTAGTTAACAAAATTCACACCAAATTTACACTTGTTCAGTTTTTTTTAAAACAAAATGTCCGATATTAAATACCGAACATTTATAAATCGAAAGTAGTGCCCCACTGACCGCTTGAAGTGTATCCATGAAAATCGCTCATTTTCTAACCTTTAAGAGGTTGGAAACGCTCTACGTTACCAACTGATTCTGAATAAATATACTTTTCCTTCATTAAAAAGCTAATTTTCTTATTTCTTTCGAAATTTCTTTGATTAAAATTTTATCAATGAAAAATACTCGTACCAGAAAATATTTTTAGGTTTATATTTAAATCAAACCTTTGAGTAAAACATATTTTAAAACCAATAGTATAATTACCAATAATATAATTAAAATAAAATTATACAAATTTACTTTTTCTTTGTATGGCTGTGTGAAAAATATAGTATAAAATTATTAAAACGAAATCTATGACGTAAGACCTTACTTACTATTTATCAAAGACTTTAAAATACAATATAATAGAAATAAACCAACTACGCACAACCACTCTTTAACAACAAGAAAAATTAAATGGTTTGTTTACATAAAAGAAAAAAAGTTGGTTTGTCCTCTTTAGTTTAAACTATTTGCTATTCTATTTATCGACATATTTTTATTATAAAAAAAACCATGAACGAAATGTAACGTGTCATGAGATAAAGGTGTATTTGGTATTTGCAAATAAAGGGTTTTTCAAATCATTGACTTATCAATTATTTTTCTTGATAACGTAGAAATCAAAATTCAGTTTTGTAAAATTTTTCATTTAAGAAAAACAAAATTAAGAAAACATAACTTTTCATATGATTTGTATGAAAAATCCATTTTTTTTGTCTTTCTTTCCCCCTTATATTAAGTTCGAATTTTATCCTGACGGCTTGTATATCTACGAATGCTTTGCTTTTATCCTACTAAGCTCTTATTCGGACATTTTTATTACTATAACTTTCCTTACTATAATAAACAATTTAAATACTGTGTTAACTTATTTCAAAAAATTTGTGAATGATTATCATAATTAAAAAATATATCCATGTAGTGATTCACTCATGCAATGAATTTATTACATTCATTTATCCCTACAATTATTCGAAATGCAACTCATTTCGACTGAAAATATAATTGTATTTGAATAGCCTTTTTACAGCTCAGTAGTGACAACTATGGAGTAGATTTTGACTTACAGTTAAACAGTGGTTTGAATCCGTACTTTAAATAAATACATTCCACATATGTACAGAGAGTATAGGAATATACAAGAGAGAGTAAGAATATAACTGGCGCTTAAAATAATCAGCGGTAAAAAATTTAAAATCGTTGATCGTCGCATGACTTATACTACCATACATTTAAATTGTACAATATACCTAAATTTGAATTTGTTTGTATGTAGGTTTATGCATATAGAAACTAGAACGAAGAACATAGCCAGCAGAGCATATATTCCCATAATTTTTGATATGTATTAGTACGCACATTCACCACTTTCTACTAAATATCTTGGACACCTCAGTACAACAGCAAATCAGCAATTTTTGCTTTGATTGTACCATTTACGTTTTATCATGCTGTCTCAACTATAGACACATACAATAATATTACACTCTCGCATCTCGCAACGCAAGTAACACATCGTTCGCTATACAGTATACAAAAAGAAAACAAATTATTTTAAAAGTGATAATTAAAAAGTTTTTCTATAATAAAATCTGGTGGAGAATAGTTTTCTCGCAATTAATATTAATCGTACTAATTAAGTGACTTAATTATAATATTGGGTGATGGTGATTATTAGTGTACCCAAAGTTTATATCTTTTTTATATTGTGAAAAATCAATAAATATCGGCCGCATAGATTGAATTGCGCGGCCGCCTTTAAAATATAAAGCGGATGTGTTTCGGACTTTATTGTGGTTGGGTTAATTACAATTAAATAATAAAACGCTATATCAACCCACATAAGTGTTAAATTGGTGACCACCGGCTACCGTTTTTACGGTATTAAAACAATACGACATACATACACATATAATCCAGGAAGGCCACGCCTAGAATATACTTAAATATATATACTTAATTAAAAGTTAGCTTGGTGCAAAATTAAACGCACCAAGCACAGGTCAGTGTATTTCTAAATATTTCTAACTATTAAACAAAAAGACAACCATACTGCCGAAAAAAAAATTTCTTATAGATTTCGAGCACAGGAAACCATTACACACAACGGTACAACAATTATAACAAACAATTATCATATACAAACAAACGAGGAAGAATTGAACATTTTCAACAACAAACTCGCATTTAATCTCATTCAGCATTTACGACAAAAAGAAAAAGTGAATAACACAACGCCAGTAAAGCATCATTGATTTTACTCAAGGTTTTGTAATTTAATTCGGCCTGGTGCAAAAATAAAGCACCGACCTTTGGGTAAGTGAAAATTTTCTTTCCTTTCATTACCAATCATTTATCAACACTCAATTTTTCCTCCACAAAATTCTAATACGAACATTTTTCATTCCCATTTAAACGCATTTTACGCGAAAAAAACAACATGGAAAAAAACAAATAAAAACCCCCACAATATACAACCAAATTGGAATTAAAAAATATAAAACGGACGCCGAAACAAACGGCACATTGAATCATCGAGTATAAACAAACAAAACAAATAAACAAACAACAATAATTATACAACCAGTGCAACGAGAATCATATGTACATATACGTTTTTAAAAAGGAAACACTAAATTATAGTAACGACTATAAAGATTACTGGATATAATAACAACAAGAAGACAGGACAAACACCTACAAACGTGGAACAAGGAACAACATCATCAGTTGAACAATCGCAAGTTTTACATAACATATTTTTTTTTTTATTTCAATATTCAATATTTCAGCAGCCAGTCAAAAAAAAAAAATAATAAATTTTGAATTTTATCATTTACATACAATATCACGACTGGGCTGCTAGTTAAAAAATTATAACAGTTAACTATATTGATTAATAATTATCCCCCTAAAATTTATAAAAAAAATTTTGTAATATTTTCACCATTACCCCGCGTAATTCGATAACGATAAATTTTTGGTTTTATCGCTAGATTTTCTTCAATATTTCTTGGTTTGTTATTTTATCACTTTCGTAATTATAAATAATTCAATTTCTTGTTGTACACAAAATAAAAAATTCTCTATATATCAAAATTTTATAATGAGACGATAACTATTCCGATAATTACCTAATTTTGATTTCAAGTCGGAATTGATTTCCTGGGAAGCATAATGCCATTAAACGATGATAAGTGTGAACAGCCAAAACCTACGGGCTCACAAAACAAAAATGTTCCGCCAACCCCGCTTGATGCACACATCACGGGTGATAGTACAGACGTGAATATGGAGATCGCAGGACAAACGAAACTGAACCTGCCTCCATTCTGGCATAACCAAGCAAATAGCTGGTTCCAACTGGCGGAGATCCAGTTTCAGCTCCGTAGCATCACCGCCCAAAAATCAAAATACGCACATATATTAAGTTGCATTTCACCCGAGACATTCGCAATAATAACAGACTTCCTCCAAAAGCCGCCACAAGAAAACCATTATAACGAACTGAAACATACGTTATTGGCGCGCCTCGAACCCACCGACGAACAAAAATTGGAAGTATTATTGTCGGAGCAAAACCTTGGCGATCGTCGCCCATCAGAAGCATTGCGTCATATACGCGCACTCGCTGGCAAGAATCAACTGGTCAGTGAAAGATTCGTCCGATCAATCTGGTTGCGAAAAATGCCCGAGCTAATTCGGATCGCACTAGCGGCCCAACCAGACACAACAAAAATCGACGAATTGGCAGCGACGGCTGATCGGATGTTTGATATAATGAACATCGGTCCCCAATCAAATCGCCAAGTTCACGAGGTACAATCCTCTTATAGTCAAAATACTAATAGACAGTCGAGAAGTAGAGTGCAGACGAATCGTGACCACAGTAGAGACAATCGTTCTCCTGCACATACCGGCACGATCGCAGATCGCCTGGCCCGCTTAGAATCCAGATTAGATAATCTATGTCGAAGCGGTAGAAACAGGTCGTAAGGGCGACGATCCACATCGCGCACTCACTCTACCAATAACAATACCAACAACCACCAACGGGGTTTATGTTGGTATCATTATAAGTTCGGTAAAGCAGCTAAAAAATGCTACAATCCGTGCAACTGGCGTAAATCAAATTCAACTACCAGCATGGAAGTCGATTCGAACACAAAAAACTAAAAATTCAGCGGGTTTCGATCAACACATCGAACAGCCACATTATACCTGCTACATCAAACATTAAAACCTGGCTCGTCTACATATACACGATAAACTAACAAAATTAACCTATTTGATAGGTACTGGCGCTGACCTATCGGTTATTACAGTCTTTAACTTCAAACATTTATATACTATTCATAAACGAAACCCCGATCTAGTCTTATCGGCCGCCAATGGAACACCCATCCTTACTTACGGCACAAAGTTGCTACAGGTGGATCTCGGACTAAAACGAACCTTCACGCACGCTTTTATCATAACTGCTGTGAATCGTCCGATCATTGGCGCCGATTTTCTATGCAAATTCGGACTTCTTGTTGACCTAAAAAACAAACGGCTGGTTGATTCAGCGACTAAGTTGTCAATCAATGCCACCATGGTTCGCGTCGACACACCGACACCGATCCATTTCACGGTCAACAATGATTACGGCACTCTGCTTAAACAATTTCCTTCTTTAACAGCAGAGCCGAACTATAACTTACCAGTCCGACATAACGTGGTCCACCATATTGTCACCGCAGGCCATCTGCCCGTTTCAAGACCACGTAGGCTAGATCCAATCCGTCACAAAGCTGCTTTCACTGAATTTCAGCACATGGTGGAATTAGGGATTTGTCGGCCATCGGCATCTTTCGTTTCGTACCCTTTGCACATATTCAAGAAAAAAGATCAAGATTGGAGACCATGTGGGGATTATCGGCGGTTAAACTCGGTCACAACACCGGATCGCTACCCGATACCCCACATTCAAAATTTCTCTATGCACTTACATGGATGCAAAATTTTCTCCAAAATTTATCTAGTTAGAGCGTACCATTTAATTCCCGTAGCGTCTGAAGATGTTCACAAAACGGCGATCACAACACCGTTTGGCCTATTCGAATTCACCCAAATGCCATTCGGTCTACGTAATGCCGCTCAAACGTTTCAACGTTTCATGAACGAAGTCGTACGTAATTTAGACTTCGTTTTTGTCTACATTGATGACATTCTTGTGGCTTCGCACAATGAGGAACAGCACAAACTCCACCTGGAACAACTCTTCAACAAGTTAGCTGAGTTTGATGTTCACATCAAGAGTTCAAAATGTGTCTTTGGCACATCCACTCTTGATTTCCTCAGTCACAAGATAACCCCTAATGGTATTCTGCCATCAGACGAACGAATTAATGCAATCAGAGAATTTCCAGCTCCTACTTCAATTAAAGGTATTCAGCGGTTTGTTGGTATGGTAAATTACTACCATCGATTTATACCGAAACTCGCACAAACACTCGCACCAATTCACGGCCACTTGGCATCCTTACTCTAAAAGCCCAAGACCGCCAAGAACTTCTCTTGGACCGACGAATGCCAACAAGCATTCACGTCGTTGAAAAATGAATTGGAACAGATAACACTTCTGGCACACCCATTAAGCGACTCAAAGCTTAGTTTGACTACTGATGCATCAAACACTGCCATCGGGGCAGTACTGCAACATTACCATAACGAGTGTTGGGAGCCCCTGGGATTCTTTTCGAAAAAGCTCTCGGATGCCGAAAAGAAATATTCAGCATTCGACAGGGAATTACTCGCAATTTATCTGTCAGTCAAACACTTCAGATATTTTGTTGAAGGTCGAGATTTTACAATCTACACCAACCACAAACCTCTGACACGAGCGATTCAGTCAAAAACTGAACGTAATCCAAGGCAATCACGCCACTTGGATTATATAACTCAATTTACTTAGGACATTCCGGACATGACAACGTTGTCGCGGACACGTTATCCCGCACTACTGACAACGAAACGGCCGCAGTCGAAACACATTTCGACTTGAGCAAAATTGCAAACACTCAAAAAGTTGACCTAGAACTTCAGAATTTACTTTCTGGTTCCGAATGTCACACTAGTTCATCATGGAAACTAGAAACTTTTAAACTTCCTGGCCTTGAAATCGTATGCGAAACTTCTACGGGTAATAATCGCCCTTACATTGCAGAATCATTACGTCGAACCATCTTCGACACACTGCACAATATTTGGCATCCTGCTGTCCGAGCATCTCGTTAATTGATCGCTGCTCGTTACTTTTGGCCCAGTATAACCAAAGACGTAGGCAATTGGGCTCAGTCTTGTTTATCTTGCCAACGTGCAAAAGTACAACGCCATACAAAATCACCCCATGGCAAATTCGAAATTCCACCTGGTCGATTTGAACATATCCATATAGGTATCGTAGGACCACTTCCTCCGTCTAATGGATATACATATTTACTTACCTGTGTCGATCGTTTTACTTGCTGGCCCGAAGCTTACTGTATGACCAATATGTCTGCAGCAACCATTGCTATCACATTCGTCAACAACTACGTATCTCGATTCGGCGTACCCCTTACGATCACAACGGATCAGGGAACGCAATTTGAGTCCAAGATTTTTACCGAGTTCGATTCGGCGTACCCCTTACGATCACAACGGATCAGGTAACGCAATTTGAGTCCAAGATTTTTACCGAGTTAACGAAACTCCTTGGCTCACATCGAATACGTACAACGGCTTACCATCCACAAGCCAATGGCATGGTCGAACGCTTTCACCGGCAACTCAAAGCCGCGCTAATGGCCAGAAGCAATACAATTCATTGGAGCTCGGAAATCCCAATCATTTTACTTTGCATCCGAGCAACAGTGAAAGAAGATCTAAAATGCTCACCGGCAGAATTAGTCTATGGTCAAACCATTAAACTACCTGGTGAGTTCTTTGTCGAAAATCCTCTTTCACCAGTTCCAACCACCGATACAGTCATCGACCAATTACGCGAAACAATGAAAAACCTTGTACCAAAATCCACACGTCAGTCCAAACAAGACGACGTTTTCATTCCTAAATCACTCAATAATTGCGATTTTGTGTTCGTAAGAATAGACAAGGTTCGCACCGGATTATCACCTCCATACGAAGGTCCATTAAAAGTCATTCGACGCCTTCGAAAACAATTCACCGTGTTGATTAATGGTAAAAATCAAACCATTTCAATCGACCGACTCAAACCGGCTTACGGCATACTGTGTTCCACTGATCAAAAATCAGTTTGTAAAACACCTAAAACTGTCCATATTTCAGCCGAATAAACATTTTTTTGTGGAGGAATTTAACTTGCGGGGGAGTCATGTAGTGATTCACTCATGCAATGAATTTATTACATTCATTTATCCCTACAATTATTCGAAATGCAACTCATTTCGACTGAAAATATAATTGTATTTGAATAGCCTTTTTACAGCTCAGTAGTGACAACTATGGAGTAGATTTTGACTTACAGTTAAACAGTGGTTTGAATCCGTACTTTAAATAAATACATTCCACACATGTATTAGTACGCACATTCACCACTTTCTACTAAATATCTTGGACACCTCAGTACAACAGCAAATCAGCAATTTTTGCTTTGATTATACCATTTACGTTTTATCATGCTGTCTCAACTATAGACACATACAATAATATTACACTCTCGCATCTCGCAACGCAAGTAACACATCGTTCGCTATACAGTATACAAAAAGAAAACAAATTATTTTAAAAGTGATAATTAAAAAGTTTTTCTATAATAAAATCTGGTGGAGAATAGTTTTCTCGCAATTAATATTAATCGTACTAATTAAGTGACTTAATTATAATATTGGGTGATGGTGATTATTAGTGTACCCAAAGTTTATATCTTTTTTATATTGTGAAAAATCAATAAATATCGGCCGCATAGATTGAATTGCGCGGCCGCCTTTAAAATATAAAGCGGATGTGTTTCGGACTTTATTGTGGTTGGGTTAATCTTCTATCTTCTATATTATTAAACGAGCAATAATTGCGGGTATGTATATATGTCCGCACGAAAAACTACTTCGAGACCGATTTCGTTGACGTAAAATGGCTATATGATGTCTTTTTGCATGAAAATGCGATTGAGTCTGGTCTCAAGTCTGGGAAAACTCTGTAAAGCCTTCAAATCTGGAAAAATTATCCAAATTTTACAGCGCCATCTCTAAAATGGTCAATTGTATATCGCTCATTTGCTACCACAATGGCATAACTCAAAATCGGTCGTTTTTGACTTATTTATAGAGAAATATCGGCTTTTTAATATAGTTAAAACTGATATAACGACACACCTAAAGCTATAAAGCTCACTAAAAGACAAACGGAAATGTCTCTCAAATTATAACATTTGTTATTTTTAAATTGTGTCATTGTTGCAGCAAATGAGCGATATGTATTGTGTATTTTTTTTATAGAAAAGAATGTTTGATGATTTTTTTAAATAGTACAGCTGCGTAGTTAGCAGCATACGGAGTTGGGATGCATTTAATTTTTTTTTATGATTTTTTTTTCATGGATGTCCATTTTTCAAAAATCACGACAAAAAAAAAAAAATTTTAATTAATGTTGGATGATCAGCATATTTTTTTTAGTCTTTTCCCGACGAATTTTTCGAGTGGAAATTCGCGATTTTCTCGCATTTTCCGTGATTTTTCCGATATGATGTAAAAGGAAATTATTCTTAGAATATTTTTCTTCATCTGTATACCAAATTACAGAAAGATCTGACAAATTTTATCTTTCTCTATGTTGATACGTCACATTGTGTAAATCTATCTACATATTATATAATTTAGTAGAATGCTCAAAACTTTTTATAAAACCAAGTAATTTTTCGGCAAATTCCCATGCCGCAGTAGTCTAGGTGTTAGCGTTGTGGATTTTAAAATTTTAGATCGTAGTTCGAACCTCGAAAATTACATTCTTGAGATAAATTTTTTTTTCGTTTTTTTTTTTTCAAATTTATATGGCATGTATGATTGAATAATAATAAAAGATGAATGTAAAAGTTGTAAGCTACATTTAAGCTATTATAGTAAATTATTTGTGTTGCAAAGGCACAATTATGACATGTACGTTCACAAAAATCAAGAATTAACTACAAAAACTACATTTACATTTAAGTTACGGTAAATGCATGTATATCAGTAATCGTAGGTATAATTTGGGAAACTACATATATATATATGTATTTAGGTGAAGGATCATTAATTCGAGCGAGAATCTTGAAAATTTATATGAAATCGATATTGAAATAATTTTCTGGAAATATTGGATTCAATTTTCAATTGTAGGATTTAATTATTCCAGTGATTTTCTTGACCAAAAAATCACGAAAATGAGTGGAATAGAATAAATATATAAAAATAAAATATCACATAAAAAATCGTTCTTAAATCAAAATAAGGTACGAGTATCAAAACCAACGCGGCATAATCGATGCGATGTAACTCCTCAAATAAAATGCGATACTAATCCTTCGCTTGTGGATGCACAAAATTATGATAAATATCTGTTAGATATTGTGTTATTGAAAATTATAGAAACTATTTATGACCCTGAACTTAAGGAATATAAAGATTACGAGATAATCTCAAAAATAGTAAATTCGACCGGTATAACAGCAATGATTTCTGCAATGCGTCCCGATATCGATAATATAGAGGCGTATATACGAAATACCATTGCACATGCTTTTGTGGTGGTCGCAATTGTTTTTGGCATTCCAACATTATTATCGTTCCTCAAGGTGGTCTGCCAGAGTACCAAATGGCAAGATCGTTATACTGGCATAAAAATCGTACAACAAATCGCTGTTCGAATAAACGCGATTTCATCTTGTATTATCAAGCTATTGATCGAAGTGATAATAAATGGTTTAATTGATGAACACCGAAATGTACGAAGTATTACCGCTTTAGCCATGTTAGCGTTGGCTGAAACAGCAACACGACATGATGATACAATAAATTGATTAATAAAAATAGTTTAAGTTTTGAAAATTATTTTAGTTTTTTCTTTTCAAGTGCCCATTGTCAACAGTATAAATGTTTGGATCAATGACTACCCCATAGGATACGTTGGGTGGTACTTTCACTTTTTTACTAAAGCGTTTTTCACGCAACTATAAAAAGAAGTTTTATTAAAACACCGTTGACTGGTGGATGCTTTTTGGTTTCAAGCGTCATCGGTGGTTTAGTAGAGCAAATAAAATAATTGTCGTAATACTTCAAATGGTGGTAGCGTTAGGAGTGATGAAGCTAGCGACAGACTATACATTTTATTCCTCCACCATCTCCGGTAAACAAGGTAAGAGTAGTAAGCATTGTGCTTTTATTTTAGCGCGCAATAGCACATCTGAATATGCAGGCAGTTTCAAGAATTATCCAATTGTGGCTAAAGAATGCGGTGGTACTGAAACAATATTTGATATTTTATCCGATATTTCCATCAAGGTACCATCAACGTCCTCGTATAAATCATAATTTGGTTCAACTTTAACCAATTCCCCGATTATTGAACTTCCCTTTTGATTTTTCCTATTCTGAATCACCAATAATTATCTTAGTACTCTCGGTATATACTATCGGAAGGAAATGTGCTAATAGAGATAATGCACCTCGACTCGAAAATATCTGTAGCGGGCTAGCGGTTATGATAATAGTACAAAATCATTTGTGAAAAATAATACAAATAAAAAATTTATTTATACAACTACTGTTGTTTATTTAAAAAACACTAGTTTTTTATTTTAATACAAAATCAGATGCTTGGAACGTCATTTCTTCGTTAAGATTGCACCAGGACGTGCAGGAACGGTTAATTGGAAACAGTTAGAAAATTGAGGCATAGTAGTATCTCATCGAGTTTTATACGAAATTTTGATATTATGAATTTTGTCTTAATAGCGGCTTGATTTTTTTAACCTCTTTGAAACGTTTATTTTTTAGCCGGAACATCAGTTGCTACGCTTAGAATTTCCATACTGAAACCCATTCCAGCTCATATATCGAGGAGTTCGGAACTTATATCACAATTTGTTTGCCCGTTTGGTAATAAATTATTTGCTATCTATAATATCAATTTCGGGAAATATATGTTTAGAGGGTCCTCCGGATGGTCGAGGTCCATTTTTTAAGTTCAACGATTTTTGTAATAATTGGTGAGCAGGGATTTTCTAGTGTTAGGAAACATTTGCAGTGGACTTTGATTTCGGGAAATGTCGTTTAGTGGGTCCTCTAATAGGCCTGGGGTTCGTTTTTTTGAATATTTTTTTATTGATCATAATTGGTGAAAGAGAGTTTTCGAGTGCCAAAACGCGATAACACCGGGTATTGATTCTTAAAAAAAACGTTAAGGAAGTTCTCGTCCGGTGAGCCCCTGTTTGCTTGGTTTTATCTTACTTTTTA
Source organism: Tipula vernalis (assembly GCA_958295665.1). Taxonomy (NCBI): domain Eukaryota; kingdom Metazoa; phylum Arthropoda; class Insecta; order Diptera; family Tipulidae; genus Tipula; species Tipula vernalis. The sequence continues at coordinate 203,278,530 of OY282559.1, read as the reverse complement.
ACTTACTACCGGTTTCTGAAACGGTTATTTGATTTTTATTAATGTTGGTTGGGGTGGTTTTATTTCAGTAAAATTCGTTTAAGAGGATCTTCCTATGGGAATTCATATTTTTATTATTTTCTTTTGTTAATAGTAATTGGTTAGATGGAAATTTTCTAGTGAAAGGAAGCAATTGTAATGGGTTTTGATTTCTTGGAAAAATATTTTAGTAGGCTTTCTGGAGAGGTTCGGGTTTCATTTTTATTTTATTTTCTAACAAAGGAAATCTAATTGTTGTTATTGCTATTGATATTGCATTGTGTTTTGTTTTTTTTATTTGTTCAATTGTGATTTTTGAGAATTATATAGAGATCATAAATTAGTTCCAAATATGGATCGTATAGGTTCTGTAAAATGGTCAATTCCAATGGACCAAAGCCATTTCTCAACCGATTTCGATAGAACTCGGTATGTACCATGAAAATGGGATTGTAAAATGGGAATATGAATATTATTCTAGTTTCAATAGAATTAAACCATTTCCTTTCAATTGGGATGAATTGTATAGAATGGGATTTGTTTAGTATAGAATGGGATTCAAACATGAGTGTCGGAAATTTTTCTGGAAAATCGACAGTCTAAATGGAACTAACATATTGCTCAATTGAATGAGGTGAAACTCAGTGACATGAACGTGTAACAAACGCTAATGTAATTCGGAACGAGCGTAGCTCGGTGCTCCTGGGACTTACAATTAAATAATAAAACGCTATATCAGCCCACATAAGTGTTAAATACATATGTACAATACATCATTTAAAATTAACCTATAGAGAGACCGGAATACTTTTTTTCTTAATTTATTATAATATTCGGGAAGCCCCATATCCGTACCGCAAGCATCAGAAATTAAAATTACAAAATATCATTCAAATGTATTAAGCGAATAATTAAAAGTAATATTTTATCATACCAAATCATCATTTCTTTCATATAATTTTATTCTTAGCCGAGGCGCTAATGTCATTCGAAATAGTTTTTTGTTCCATTCCTTCAACATTTGTAATTATTATAAAATATAATTCTATTTAACAACATGTACATAGTAGGATAAAATATAACAATAAAATATACCTTCCTTTTCCTTCCTTTTTCCGTCACTATTTTTTCTATTATTTTTTTTTTTAATTTTGTTTATTCTAACTTATTTATCATTATATAATTATTTACTATTTTTCACTTTATTTATTTATTACTAATAATTTTTTTCAAATGTATATCATAGCTACTTTTATACATTCTCGATATTTTTTATTTTATTTTAATCAATGAACACTAAAATAGTACAATTTGTAGTGATTCACTCATGCAATCAATTTATTACAATTCGTTTATCCCTACAATTATTCGAAATGCAACTCATTTCGACTATAAAATATAATTGTATTTGAACAGCCTCACTCAACTTAGTAGTGACAACTATAGAGTAGATTTGGACTTACTCTGTGGTTAGAATCCGTACTTAAATATATTCCACACATCACTACTTTGTACTGAATATCTTGGGCATCAGTACAACAATCAAAAACAATATCACCACCATCTTTTGTGGTTATTCACAACTAATCAGCAAATTATTTCGTTTAGCTGAATTTTACTTTTATTTCAGTGCGCTGTTTTTACGTCTAAATTCATCTCATATTTTTGGTTCATCGTCTCGGAAAAACATATACACAGACACTCTCGTTACAAATCTTGACGCGACATACTTCAGAGAATATTTACGAAAAAATAATTATAAAATAAATATAAAAATAATATAAAATAAATATAAATTAAATATAAATATAAATTTAAAAAAATTTATCGCGCTTAGTGGTGGTGGACTTTATCCACATTTTGTGAATTATCATAAATAAATTTGTGGCCGCATATTTTAATTGTGCATTGTGTGGCCATTCTCTAAATTTATTTTGTTCATTTATTTTGCGCCCCATCGCACTATACCAACCAATAAGTGGTGACCACCGTCGACCGTGTTTGCGGTGTATTTCAGAAACCAAAGATCAGAAAATTAATTACATTACATTGAGAAAAAAAAAACGGGATACGCAACGCCAACGGAACGTCGGAAAAAAAAACCTTCTGAGTTTTAATTACATAAAAGGCCAGGTGCAAAATTAAGCACCGCCCTATTGGTAAGTGCCAATTTAATATTCAAAATTTTATTTGGCCTGGAATTCGTTTTAAAATAGTGCCATTTTCATTTTTTTTATATTTACGCATGTTATATGCGCAACAAAAAAACATGGAGTCTTAAGAAAAAAGAACGCATTAGCAGCAGTACTAACCGTTTACACATATAAAAAACAAGGAACAAATGAACAAAGAAAACGGGGCCTACACAATAACGGCGTAACGAAATACAAATAATTTAAAATATTAAAATATCGGCGAAAAATTAAATAAACGTTACAACGAAAGTTAACATACTATATAAAGAAGTGGACAAGTTACACAAAGAAGACACAACCAAGAGAGGGTCCAAACACCTACACACAAGGTGCAACGCAATTAAATCATTTAAGGACCGCAAGTTTAAAAATTGATTTATTTATTTTTAAAGCAGCCTATGTCATTTTAAAATTTTATCAATTAATTATTTACAAATAACTTCTAAGACTTGGACTGCATTTAACGTAAAATCATTTTATTATTGTTATTTTTTTTCTCTGTAGAATTTTCACCACCACAGTGGACATTTATTCATTTTGTCATATTTCGGTTCTAAAATTTTATTTTACTTTTTCGCTCGATTTGCTCTCGTTTATTTCGCTAAGGATTATATTATTTTTCGCTGTTTATATTTTTTTTTCTCACGTTTCTCACATTTTACCCCTCTTTTCACTTTTTTGTTAACGCCTTTCAATCAAAACAGCAATAACAGAACAAAATTTTTTAAATCATACCTTAATTTGTGTAACGAGACGGTAACATTCCGATAATTGGTTTAAAGCAGAATCTGAGTGTCTAAATAATTATAATGCTTTACACAGACAATACAAAGAACCGAGAGCCAAAACCAGGCAGTTATGTAACGTGGTATAATATTTTGGATGAAGGTACCCATTAGCATAAAGATACTTCAATGGTCATGGAAAGCGTCATCTTTTCCTGCAGCTCGAATCGTAGAGGTTTCTTATTGGTCGTGGGGTTATTTGCTTTTCCATGAGTATCCATTGCTGGTATGATGACAAAAATATTACAAATTCTGATGATGATCTACATAACTACACTGTGAACCCTCACAACTAACTACCATTCCATAGCCCACCAAAACAAATTATTAACTCATATTGTGGTTAAAAGATATTTAGAGAAAAAAAAATGTATAATAATGAGACATTTGAACCGATGTTAGATAATATTAGGTTAGGTTAGGTTGGAGTGGCTGCTTACGCACACTTAGACCGGTGACGGTACATTGTGATACCACAGGATGTATCCCCTTTTACCCCTATTGGAACCATTTCGAGCTACTTATGTAGCGTAAGACGTCCCGCACTTTAATGTTTTCGAGATCCGAGAGGCAGTCCATCCTGAACTTACCTAAGTGTTTGTGCCTTCTGAGAGCCAATGCTGGACACGAGCAAAGGAAGTGGACCAACGTCTCTTCCTCCTCTTCGTCCAAGCAGCTTCTGCAGAAGTCATTAGCCTCCAGACCCAGCCTTCTTGCATGTTCTCCAAAAAGGCAGTGTCCCGTGAGAATTCCTACAACCGTTCTTAATTCACGTCTTCGTAAGGATATTAATGCCCTAGTGCGTCCCAAGTCCAGCTTTGGCCAAACTTGTCTTGCAACTCTACAGGTGAGGGCGTTAGACCACCTTTCCCCCGCTGAGGATAGCGCCTGCTTCCCAAGTGCTTGTCTCAGCGCTGTGATAGGCCTCCCCAGACTTGCCCTTTCCGGTTGCAGCTGGAGAGTCGTACCATGCCTAGCAAGTTCATCTGCCCTGCAGTTCCCCATGACGCCCGAGTGACCTGGGACCCAGACTACCTGGATGTTGAAATGCTCACCCATCTCATTTAGATATGAGTGACAACTCAACGCCACCCGTGACGCCAAAGACACCGATTCTAACGACCGGATCGCCGCTTGACTGTCCACATAGATTGTGATATCGTCTGAGGATAACACATTATGCTTCAACCACGTCATGACCTCCTCAATCGCTACGACTTCAGCTTGGTACACGCTGCAGTAATCAGGGAGACGAACAGAAATATTTACATTTAATTTGTCACAGAATACTCCAGCTCCCACTTTGCCGTCTAGCTTGGAGCCATCTGTGAAGAATTGCAACGCTTCGGTTTCCAATAACGGTCTATCCCTCCAGGATTCCCTTGAAGGGAAGGAGGTCCGAAATCGCTTCTCGAAGCGTAGAGTAGGTTTAATGTAGTCAAGATTCGCCAGCTCATCCTTCAACGATCTGACTATAGTAGAGTGTCCTATACTAAGACACCTCCACTGAGAGACAGCTGCAAGTCGTACAGCCGTATTTGCCGCCATCTGTTTGCAAAAATGTCGACCGGAAGAAGGTGCAACATAACCTCTAAGGCACTTGTCGGTGTCGACCTCAATGCCCCGCTAACAAGCATACAGGCCGTTCTTTGCACTCTCTCAATCTTACTTTTGTAAGTTACCTTATCCAGAGCTGGCCACCAAACACCCACCCCGTACATGAGTACAGGTCTCACTATGGCGGTGTAGAGTCAGTGTACCAGCTCCGGCTTCAGACCCCATCTATGACCAATGGCGTTCCTACAGGAGTACAAAGCAATAGTAGCTTTGTTTATTCTCTCCAACATGTTGGGCTTCCAACTAAGCTTACTGTCCAAGATAATGCCCAGATATCTAGCTCTATCAGTAAAAGCAAGTCTCGTGCCATTTAAGGTAGGAGGGACTACTACCGGGATTTTGTATTTCTTAGTAAAGAGTACCAGCTCTGTCTTGGACGGGTTAATACCAAGTCCACATTTGCCAGCCCATTTCGTAACGAAAGTAAGCGCATTCTGCATTACGTCTACAATCGTGCCCAGGAATTTCCCGGTAACAGCTAAAGCTACGTCATCTGCGTACGCGATAACTCCAATACCCTCTCTCTCCAATTCAAGTAGTAACCCGTTTACCACTATGTTCCAGAGAAGAGGGAACAGAACCCCCCCCCCCTGCGGAGTTCCCCTAGTTACTCGCCTCTTGAAGGTGGAGTCCCCCAACATCGAGCTAACAATCCTGCTTCCCAGCATATAATTGATTAACCCTATCAGAGGAACGTCCACCTCCAAAAATGACAATCCCTCCTTGATTGCCTCCGCTTTCACATTATTAAAGGCGCCTTCTATATCCAGGAAGGCCACCAAACAGAATTCCTTCGAATTAATCGATTTCTCAATCGTAGACACCAAGATAATATTAAATATAACAAAATTATTTTATTTACCGTTTAAAACAAATCAATTTAAATTTCGAATAAATTTAGGTGCAATTCGTTCTAATCATAACTTAAATTACCCATCACCATAATTACTATTGGTATATTGAAATTATTGAAATTTAATAAGGAAAAATACAAAAAAAAAATTAATAATAATTAGAGCAAATAAAGAAACAATTTTTATGAATTTATTAATAAAATATAATTAATCAAATATAAAAAAACGCTTAGGGACAATCATGTCCCATTGATGGCAATTTGTTGTTTTCGACGGTAATCCAAATGTATTGTTGTATTTTGGAACGATGACGTTATGCATACCAGCATACGTAAATCACAATACAATTCCAAACTGCTGATTTGAATGAATTTAATTAATCATTCACCTATTGTTATCGTTTAGTGATATTATGATTGTTATAAATATAAAACATTTGATGAATGATTTTTGTATTATTTAACGGCGGTTTTCTATTTAGTTCTATTTACTTTTTATTATATTATTATTATTGTTATTACATGTAATTTATGGAATTTATTCCTTTAGGAAAGTTAATCACTTTGGAATTACGTCTTGCAGATAAATCTTAGTGAGCGTCCTTCAGATCGTAATTGAAACACATTAGATTTACACTAATCATAAATTACCTAATATTAGCATTAGGTAGTATTGTTTTATTTAGTTTTATTTAAAGGTAACTTAGATTCCTAATTAACTAGTTTATATTATACAATTCAATTTATCGTTTTTAATTCACTAAATCCCACATTAATTGCACATAGATTTATAACAATTTTTAGAAATACAGGTCGGTAACTTGAATGTTCGATCACGTTACACAAAATCAGTTAATCTGAAACACAATTAACTATCTATCACATGTCTCACTAAGCTTAATGTACAAGCAAAATCCAGATATTAACGTTTTTCTTGGATATCAGTTTATCACTATATATACATAATGTTAGAATTTAGTTGAGAAAAAAAACTGTCGAATTCACATAGTCACTGTCTCAATTTGTTTCAAAAAAATTATGGCCAGTTTTTATTTTTTTAATTTTATTTTTATTTTCTTCTTTTTAGAGAGAAAATAATTTGTTTACTATCTTGATCCAAAAAACAAACTTTTTTCTGTTCTCTACCACAATCATTACCCATCAGACAATCTCAAAAAAAAAAAAAAAAAAAAAAGGTGCTGAGTACCAAGTAACAACTTAAATGCTGTACAGTTGCAACAACAAAAATTGCAAAAAAGTATAATACATTGAGTAGAAAAAATATTGTAACACTAAAATGTTACAAATCGTGTGGACGTACTCACGAAACCCTGAATGTCTCATAAAAGCCAGGCAAAACAATGACAAAAAAAAAATATTTTTAAGATGTTCATTTCCGTTTTGAATTTAAGTGGTGTAACGGAATTTTTATCTAAAGAGAAATTCCATTACTAACCTAGCCCAGCAAAAATTTAATTTAGTGATCAGCATGACATTGAAGATTACATCTTCACCTAAATCTCATTAATATATAGGTCATTCTGAATTTTCTGTTTACATTTTTTTTTCTTATACACTTATTTAATTGAAGGTCATCATATTAACATAGACAAATTACTTTAAAAAAATAACATATATAATACTTTAATTAAAGTATATAATACTTTAATTAAAGTAATTTGTCTATGGTATAACTGAGAATATTAAGCGAAGCGGACGCTTTCTTTACTTAAAATTATAAATTGTTGTGAATTTTTGTCAATAATGGCTTATTTATTTAATATTAAATTAAATATATTAAAAATGATTGTGTATGCTACTTTTTCGTTTAAAGGGAAAATTACTTCGGTCTAAAAAGACCAATGTATTGAAATCTTGTCAAAAACGGCCAAAAATTTGTTTGATCCAAAATCATTTATCTCGACGTTTTGAAAATCCTTGAGTAAGAAAAAGAAAAAAAAAAATGTCTGTCCGTCTTTCTGGACGTCTGGATGTCTGTACCCATGATATCTTGAGAATCGCTTATCCGATTTAGAATTTTTTTTTCCAAAAATCTGTTTTTATGGTACGGCGGTGATTGTATGATGGTACGATTGAACGATGATATAATGTTATGTCGTGTATGATGGCATGATGGTTTGATGGTATGGTATTACGACAATATGATCCTATGCAATGCCACTACATAAAAAGCCATGAAAAAAAAACTTGTAGTGGTGTTAAGGCAATAAAGATTTTTATTTTCCAATGGAACGTAAACACAATCATATGGGATTTTGTGTTGCCTTTATTTTCAATTTAAATGAAAATTTTTATTGATAAATAGAAATAATTTTAAATTAAATACAATCTGTTTCGTCGGCAAGTGACCCCTTGTGTGTTGGTGATAGCTTTTCACATTTTTCATCATATCTCCCAAGTTATGGGCTCGATTTTAATTCTGTTTGCGGTTTTTTAAAGCTTTTGAGTCACTTTATTGGTTAATTTGCACACTAAGCCAGGTTTTTGTAAAGAATGTAACAAATTATAGGAAAATCACTTTTTTTACTTAAACGATTTTTTTATTTAAAAAAACATCTACTTTTTAAAAAAAATGAACTGTAAGTCGAAAAAATGTCCCATGGCATGGTTATTTTATTTATAATTATTAAAACATTGTTACTACCTAACTCATAAAATATTCGAACACCAATTTGTCGAAAAAATGGCGTTTGTAGCCGTTTAGGTATAGTGATGTTATCTAACCAAATCTTTTAAATGATCGAAAACTCGTAATTGGTAAGTAATATTAAATAGTTCAGTTGTTCGCTAACCAATCGTATGACACTTTCACAGATGTACTCTCAGTGTTTTGTGTTTTAACAATTAACAGATTTTAACAGATATTTAACAGATTTTTATTTCTGACAGCAAGAATTTTCGCTGCTGCAGCAGAAACAAGAGGCAACCCTTAACAATTGCGTTGGACAACAACTAGTGTGATCAGGAGAGCCCTTGTTTGTTTACAAGAGAGTGGAGAGCATTTCGAACATGTCATTTAATTAAAAATGTTTAATGATTTGTAATAAAAATTGTTTTTATTGATTATTAATAAAATAAATTTTTTTGACTTTAATTTAAATAACTTTTTTGTTTAATTTCCCTACTTTCTCTAGGTGACTTTTGCGCGGTATTTTTAAGAGTTAGCTAGTAAGAAAGTTTTGTCAATTTGTAGATATTATGCTGTAGATTAATAATAATAATTAAAATAATTAACTTAATGGGACATTTTCACGGTTTACAGTTCAGTTTTTTAAAAAGTAGAGGTTTTCTTTACTAAAAAAAATGTTATTTTCCCGAAATTTTTTACATTCTTTAAAAAAACCTAGCTAAGTGCGCAAACTATCAAATAAAGTGACTCATAAACTTCATCTTTTCAAAAACCGCAAACAGAATTATAATCGAGCCCATAACTTGAAAATGAGACACCCACCTTAAAGGATTTTTTGCGATAATTTTACTTAAATATTCAGAATTTTCCGGGCGGTCACTTGACGACCAAACACATTGTATATCTTGCAGCTTGTACAAAATTTTAATTGAAATTAATAAAATTTTAATTAACAATTTTGCATTTTAGTAAATTGATTTTTAGAGAAATTTAGGGAAATCGTTAGGCTCCGTGTTTTTTTTTAAATTTCTTTTCGTAGATTACTAGATTAGTTTTATTATAAATCATGGCTGTTTATGTAGTAGCATTGGTAAAGTAATAAAACTAATCTAGTAATCTACGAAATGAAATTTAAAAAAAAAGCACGGAGGCTGACGATGTTTGAGAATAAAAATCAATTTACTAAAACGCAAAATTGTGAATTAAAATTTTATTAATTTTAATTAAAATTGTGGACAAGCTGCAATTCGATATATTTAATTTAAAATTGTTTATATTTATCAATAAAAATGTTCATTTAAATTGAAAATAAAGACAACACAAAATAATTCCAATATGATTTTGTTTATGTTTCATAGGAAAATAAAAATCTTTATTCGCCTGGGGATTTGACTGTTTAGACTGATGTCACGGCTGTTTATGTAGTGGCATTGTCCTTTGATTCTATGGCGATATGATTTTAGATCGTACTGTCGTACGATACTATTATGGTATGATGGTATGATTGTATGACTTTACGTACCATTAGTATTAGCCGCCTGTGACGGTATATCAATCCAATTCCAATTACAACACGCGACATTTAAAAATACATCCCAAATTGTCAATTAGTATTGTAGCTATTACCCTTATTTCTAAGAAAATAATAAACATACCCCAAACAAATAGGTACCCTTTTTTTTGTGGTAATAAAATAATAAATATTTAGCGAAATGTAAATACATATTATTTTTAACCATCAACAGAAATTATTGAGTTTTATGAACGTCTTTGTATGAATATAATTAAAACAAAAATCTAAATGATTTCATTACGAAATAAGAAACAAAAAAACCATCCGAAAATTTTAGTAACGTTCCGTTGCGAAAATTTTCGTAATCCGGATTTCAAGAATACCTTTTTAAGAACTTACATTTTCATCTTCTCTCTCGAAATTTTATTATTTCTTTTTGCCTCTCTTCGTTATATTCGTAATGGTTTCAAGAATACTAAATTATGATTTCACCATTACTATTACGAAAATAGCATTACGAAAATTTTCGGTTAAAGTAATTTGTCTATGTTATCAGGACGTCAATCCTTGTGTTGAGGAAACAGCATTGACCATTCCCGCCCGTGGGGGCAGGGCAACCATTGTGAGGGGGATCCTGCATCGGCTATGGCCGGACGAGCCATATAAAGATAAAAGGTACGCAACGAGGAAAAACAATTGTTATTTTTTCTTATATATTTTTATATTTGTTCTTACGGTCATATCGTCGATTAGTGGTGGTGCACCGATGGTTGGTCACCCCACTCAGAGCAAATTTGATCATATTTTTCTTCCTTTTCTTCGTTTTAATTTGGATGCGTTTGAAAAATTTCCGTTGTTTTTTTTTTTGCTCGCATATTCTGTTTTGGGTGTTGTTCGTTTCGATAACGGGTTTTCAGTGAAGATTTGGTGCGTTGTGCATGCAGTTTTCCTTGTTTTTTTTTTACCAACAGTGAATAGTGAAAGTGAACTTAAATCTTAACGTAGAATCAGTTTTAACGTAATTATAGTGTATTGACACCTCATTTTTTTTTTTTGCTCAAACCCTAAGACAAGAATCTTAACATATTTGTTGTTTACTCGTGGACCAATATCACCAATAAAAAGATTTTATATAATAAAACACAATATTTCGGTTTTGTCACTTTCTTTAACGTGATAATAATTTTATTTGTAAATGAAATTACGATCGTTTCGGATGTTACTCCTTTATCAAATTTCTAACAAACATTCAAGTTTTGTTAGAAATTTGATAAAGGAGTAACATCCGAAACGATCGTAATTTCATTTATAAATAAAATAAATATCACGTTAAAGAAAGTGACAAAACCGAAATATTGTGTTTTATTATCTAAAAAAAAAAAAAATAATCTTATTGTATTTTCTTGTTGTTGTGTGCTACTTCGCACCATGTGCGCGTAAATAATTTAATTGATCGGATGGTGTGAGGTGCGATCATGTGGAAGGTCGGTCTTTTTCCATTTCTATTCCGTGCGTGCCGTTCGTTCCTCCAGGACAGGCTGTGCTGGAGGGCGGCACGCCATCTGAGTTGATCGCGTCGGGGAGTAACGTCTTCCGTTCCGGGGTGTCGTCGTTGGGATTGTCATGCGGGCGTCCTTCCATACCTAATCGGCATCGGTGGCCGTTGCGACTTGGAAACAGTATCCCGGTAGGCGGGCCGATGAGGGGAGGCCCGTGTGGCAGTCACGGCGATGATCGCCTAGAATTGAAGCTGTCACTCCGGATCGATCACTCCCGGCTTCTTTGTTTCTTAGCCGCTGAGGCCGTGGCAAAATAGTTTTCTATTTCCTTTTATCGTTTAATTTTATTCTTCATGCGGTTATTCAAGCATGAGAATATGTCAACCCCACGCCGCACCGTGAGCTCTAGCAAGCTACTATACCTCATCAGACCTCTATTCTCATATCAGTTAACAAGATTTCTTTGGGGATTTCGTTACAATGGCGCCCAATCTTTTGGCTAATTAATTTAAATTTTTCGTTTTTTCAGTTTTCAATTTTATTAACTTGTTGTGAGCATCGCGTACAAAGTCCAACGCTAGCGTTGTTTGATCTGTACGGATGCTCACATCAATATTTCCCTTGCCCTGTTGACACCACATCTGTATAGTAACCAGCGTAAGCTGTCTGATTACATACAGTTGTGAGTGTCAATCCCTATTCTCAGTTCATCGGTTGAGTGGATCTACCATTTCCGCCATGTTGCGTTAGATTGCGGTTAGACTCATTCTTCCCTTGTTCTGAGTTTAGCCTTCTTCAATTTTTATTTTTCTATTTTTGCAGATCTACGTACCCTTTAAGTAGTTTACTTCATTTTTTTCAATTAAATTTATTTGTATCCAACTACCATCATGGGGAGCGATCCAAGCGTGTTCTGACTTGCCATGTCGGTTCCGTGTGCCATGAGCATTGAGATCGCGAACTTGTTGTTTCCACTAATGTGGTGTTGATTGGACAGTTCGTGGTCTCATTGGTCATGTTCCTTAGTTCATTCTTTTTGTTATTTTTCTTATTTTTCTTTCTTACTTAATTAAAATTATTGGGACCTCAGCGGTTTTATTATTATCTTTAACAGTACCCCGCGTCTCATGGTGGAGCTTGCCCGGTGCGACTGTGAGGCCAACGGGGGAGGATACCATTTTATTTTTATTATTATTTATTATTAAATTTTTCCCAACCGGCCTGAATCATGGTTATGCCTACATCATTCGATCAACTTCTGTGTTTTCTTACTTTTCCACGCATTCCTTTCACTGTTTGTGAAAATTTTCTTTTATCTTCATTATTTTTTTTTCTCTATATTCTTTCATTGCAGTTAGTGGAGCAGCTAAACTTTCTTGCATACTTTTGTTCTTATTAAATAATTTTATTTTTTATTTTTGGAACGCTTTTTGGTATGTTTATATTTGTATTCGGTTAAACGAATTCTAATTATCAACCGTGGAATAGACCTGCAGGTGCGGTGATTACTTCTGTCTTTGAGTCGAGTGGCAGCAGCGGAGTACCGCGTATAAGTCCATGGGATAGCGACAGCAATCCTGCAGCTCCTCACACTTCCCGGCCTACTTGTAACGATAATTATAATTTAACGTTTTATTTTTGCTCTTTAATTAATAGTCCCAGGAGCACCGAGCTACGCTCGTTCCGAATTACATTAGCGTTTGTTACACGTTCATGTCACTGAGTTTCACCTCATTCAATTGAGCAATATGTTAATTCCATTTAGACTGTCGATTTTCCAGAAAAATTTCCAACACTCATGTTTGAATCCCATTCTATACTAAACAAATCCCATTCTATACAATTCATCCCAATTGAAAGGAAATGGTTTAATTCTATTGAAACTAGAATAATATTCATATTCCCATTTTACAATCCCATTTTCATGGTACATACCGAGTTCTATCGAAATCGGTTGAGAAATGGCTTTGGTCCATTGGAATTGGCCATTTTACAGAACCTATACGATCCATATTTGGAACTAATTTATGATCTCTATATAATTCTCAAAAATCACAATTGAACAAATAAAAACAACAAAACACAATGCAATATCAATAGCAATAACAACAATTAGATTTACTTTGTTAGAAAATAAAATAAAAATGAAACCCGAACCTCTCCAGAAAGCCTACTAAAATATTTTTCCAAGAAATCAAAACCCATTACAATTGCTTCCTTTCACTAGAAAATTTCCATCTAACCAATTACTATTAACAAAAGAAAATAATAAAAATATGAATTCCCATAGGAGGATCCTCTTAAACGAATTTTACTGAAATAAAACCACCCCAACCAACATTAATAAAAATCAAATAACCGTTCCAGAAACCGGTAGTAAGTTAAAAAGTAAGATAAAACCAAGCAAACAGGGGCTCACCGGACGAGAACTTCATTAACGTTTTTTTTAAGAATCAATACCCGGTGTTATCGCGTTTCGGCACTCGAAAACTCTCTTTCACCAATTATGATCAATAAAAAAATATTCAAAAAAACGAACCCCACGCCTATTAGAGGACCCACTAAACGATATTTCCCGAAATCAAAGTCCACTGCAAATGTTTCCTAACACTAGAAAATCCCTGCTCACCAATTATTACAAAAATCGTTGAACTTAAAAAATGGACCTCGACCATCCGGAGGTCCCTCTAAACATATATTTCCCGAAATCAACACCCATTGCAGACCTTTCAAAAGCCTATTTGACTTCAATCAATACCCATGGCGATCGCTTCTTGCCGCTCGAATATCTCTCATTACCAAATGTTTACCAAAATTGTTAAAATGAAAAAAGGAACCCGGATACCACTGAAAGACCCTAAGCTAATTTTTTTAAACCAAGACCCATTGCAACCTCTGTCTGGCACCCACCCGCTCACAAATTTTTACCAAAAATGTAAAAATTAAAAAAAAGAAGCCCGGGCTCAACTGGAGAACCCCCTAAACGAATTTTCCAAAAATTTATACCCATCACAATCGCTTCGTGGCACTCGAAAACCCTCTTTACCAACTTTTAACAAAATAGTTAAAATTTAAAAAACCCAAGTTCCAATGGATGACACTCTGGACTGGTAAACATACTTACCAATTTTCAACAAAATCATTAAAACTATAAAAATGGAGTCTGAATTTTCCTGAAATCAAGACCAATGGGGATCACCTTATACCACTTAAAAACACTTCTTACCAATATTTACCAACATCGTGAAAATTACAAAGGAGCCCGAGTTCCACTGAAGAACCCCCTAAACTATTTTTTTCGAAATCAAGACTGGTCACAATTGATTCTTGGCACACGAAAACCCCAGCTTACCAATTTTTACCAAAATCGAAAAAATTAAAAAAAAGGCCTGGGCACAAATGGAGAACACCTTCTAAATTATCAAGACCCGTCGCAATCGCTTCCTGGAACCCGAAAACCCCCGCTCACTAATTTTTTAGCAAATTCGCCAAAATTAACAAAAAAGCACCCGGGCCCACTGGAGAAGCATCATTTTCGTTCTAATAATTAGTCTTTTACCACTTTTATTAATATTTTAATGAAAATTCTTCTGCTTTTCCATAGTAAATTTCAAAAGTTTGTGGGTGAGTTAATTTATTTTTTCTCCGCTAGAGCACACCCTACAATCGTCAATCGTTGTCGTTCTATCATCATCATCATCATATAACCAAAACACCAACACATATACATAGATATATTGTTTTGCATTCTCTCAATTGTTTTTTTTTTATTGTACCCTACGGTGTACAGTTAAAATAGATTTTGGTTTAGTACTTCGTTTTATGTTATGTACATACTTACAGACATTAGCAATTACACAATGTATGTAGATATTAGAAGTAACGAATTCTATTTGAAAACTCATACAAAATGTTAGAATATCCTTGAAAATTTTGTGTTGTGTAAGTTTTACTTTTTATAGTTTATTTATTAGAATATAATATAATATTAGTTTTATTTTTAGCATATTTCACCATACGCCACTCAATCATAATTAGCAAGGGATTTATTACCAAGCGGGCAAACAAATTTTGATACATATTCCGAACTTCTCGAAATGGGTGCTGGAATATACTTCGGTATGGAGTTTCTAAGCGTAGTAGCTGGTGTTACGGCTAAATATAAACATTTCAAAGAGGTTAAAAATCATTAAGACTAAAGTTATACTTAATATCAAAATTCCGTAAAATGTTAAATACTTCTTCAGTACCACCACATTCTTTAGGCACATTTGGATTATTCTTGAGGCTGCCTGCATATTGAGATGTGCTACTGCGCAATAAAATAAAAGCACAATGCTGAGAGATGGCGAAAAAGTGAAATTTATAGTCTGTTGCTAGCCTCATCACTCCCAACGCTACCATTTTAAGTATTCCGATAATTATTGGATTGTTCATCGCTGACAACCGATGATGGTGTTGTTGATTGAAGTTGACGCGGTACATTTAGTTCTGAATTATTTGAACGTATTCACGCATTCACAATTGAGTGGTTTGCAAACGGAAATTTCATCATAATTAAAAACTACCACTTGTAGCACTGGTGAGCAAATAATATTGTGCATTAAAGTCATGTATATTGGGCTAAAGGGCTTACTGGTTTTGTTACCGGATCCACCCAATAATCATGGAACGTTGAACAGGCGCTGCTACAACCAAAAACCGAAGAAGAACATGTTACAATACTATGTCAGAATATTCTTTAAAATTGTGTGTCGTGTAAGTTTTATTATTTTAAGTTATTCATTCCATATTCTAATTAGTTTTCGTTTTAGCTTGTATGAATATTTTACCGGCCGCCACTCAATCTGATAATATAGGTAGCAAGTAATTTATTATCAAGCGGGCAAACAAATCGTGATTTAAGTTCCGAACTCCTCGATATATGAGTTGGAAAGGGTTTCGGCATGGAATTTCTAAGCGTAGCAGCTGATGCTGTTGTTAAAAATAAACGTTTCAAAGAGGTTAACAAATCAAGCCGCTATAAAGACTAAAGCCATAATATCAAAATTTCGTATGAAACACGATGAGATACATACTATGCCACAATTTTCTGACTGTTTACTACAACCGTTCCGGCACGTACTGGTGCAAACCTAACGATAAAATGACGTTCCAGGCATCTGATTTTGTACCATTATCACCGCCACTATAGATATATCTAGTCGAGATGTATTATCTCTATTAGCGCATTTCCTTCCGATAGTATATACCGAGAGTGCTAAGATAATTATTGATAATTCAGAATAGGAAAGATCTAAAGGGAAGTTTGTTGGCTAAAATTGACTAAAAAAGTTGAACCAAATTATGAAAGATACGAGGACGTGAATGATACCTTGACAGAAACATCGGATAAAATATCAAATATTTCTTCAGTACCACCACATTCTTTAGCCACATTTAGATTATTCGTGAGACTGTCTGCATATTTAGATGTGCTATTGCGCGCTAAAATAAAAGCACAATGCTTACTACGCTTAGTACTTGGTATTACCGGAAATTATGAAGAAGTGAAATTTAAGTCTGTTGCTAACCTCACCACTTACAAACGCTACCCTATTAAGTATTCCGATAATTATTGGATTGTTCATCACTGACAACGGATGATGGCGTTTGTTGATCGAAGTTGACGCGGTTTGATCGAAGTTGACGCGGTACATTTAGTTCTGAATTTTTGAGCGTATTAACGCATCATTCACAATTGAGTGGTTTGCAAACGGAAATTTCATCATAATTAAAAACTACCACTTGTAACACTAGTGAGCAAAAAATATTGGATAATAAAAGTCATGCATATTGGGCTAAAGGTACTGGTTTTGGTACCCAGTCCACCCAACAATCATGGAACGTTGAACATTCGCTGCTACAACCAAAATCCGAAGTGGAACATGTTACAGTACTACATGTCAAAATATTCTTGAAAATTGTGTGTCGTGTAAGTTTTATTATTTTATGTTATTTATACTATATCCTAATTAATTTTCTTTTTAGCTTATATGAATATTTTACCGGTCGCCACTCAATATGATAATATAGATAGCAAATAATTTATTACCAAACGGGCAAACAAATTGTGATATAAGTTCCGAACTCCTCGATATATGAGCTGGAATGGGTTTCAGTATGGAAATTCTAAGCGTAGCAACTGATGTTCCGGCTAAAAATAAACGTTCCAAAGAGGTTAAAAAAATCAAGCCGCTATTAAGACAAAATTCATAATATCAAAATTTCGTATAAAACTCGATGAGATAGTACTATGCCTCAATTTTCTAACTGTTTCCAATTAACCGTTCCTGCACGTCCTGGTGCAATCTTAACGAAGAAATGACGTTCCAAGCATCTGATTTTGTATTAAAATAAAAAACTAGTGTTTTTTAAATAAACAACAGTAGTTGTATAAATAAATTTTTTATTTGTATTATTTTTCACAAATGATTTTGTACTATTATCATGACCGCTAGCCCGCTACAGATATTTTCGAGTCGAGGTGCATTATCTCTATTAGCACATTTCCTTCCGATAGTATATACCGAGAGTGCTAAGATAATTATTGGTGATTCAGAATAGGAAAAATCAAAAGGGAAGTTCAATAATCGGGGAATTGGTTAAAGTTGAACCAAATTATGATTTATACGAGGACGTTGATGGTACCTTGATGGAAATATCGGATAAAATATCAAATATTGTTTCAGTACCACCGCATTCTTTAGCCACAATTGGATAATTCTTGAAACTGCCTGCATATTCAGATGTGCTATTGCGCGCTAAAATAAAAGCACAATGCTTACTACTCTTACCTTGTTTACCGGAGATGGTGGAGGAATAAAATTTATAGTCTGTCGCTAGCTTCATCACTCCTAACGCTACCACCATTTGAAGTATTACGACAATTATTTTATTTGCTCTACTAAACAACCACCGATGACGCTTGAAACCAAAAAGCATCCACCAGTCAACGGTGTTTTAATAAAACTTCTTTTTATAGTTGCGTGAAAAACGCTTTAGTAAAAAAGTGAAAGTACCACCCAACGTATCCTATGGGGTAGTCATTGATCCAAACATTTATACTGTTGACAATGGGCACTTGAAAAGAAAAAACTAAAATAATTTTCAAAACTTAAACTATTTTTATTAATCAATTTATTGTATCATCATGTCGTGTTGCTGTTTCAGCCAACGCTAACATGGCTAAAGCGGTAATACTTCGTACATTTCGGTGTTCATCAATTAAACCATTTATTATCACTTCGATCAATAGCTTGATAATACAAGATGAAATCGCGTTTATTCGAACAGCGATTTGTTGTACGATTCTTATGCCAGTATAACGATCTTGCCATTTGGTACTCTGGCAGACCACCTTGAGGAACGATAATAATGTTGGAATGCCAAAAACAATTGCGACCACCACAAAAGCATGTGCAATGGTATTTCGTATATACGCCTCTATATTATCGATATCGGGACGCATTGCAGAAATCATTGCTGTTATACCGGTCGAATTTACTATTTTTGAGATTATCTCGTAATCTTTATATTCCTTAAGTTCAGGGTCATAAATAGTTTCTATAATTTTCAATAACACAATATCTAACAGATATTTATCATAATTTTGTGCATCCACAAGCGAAGGATTAGTATCGCATTTTATTTGAGGAGTTACATCCCATCGATTATGCCGCGTTGGTTTTGATACTCGTACCTTATTTTGATTTAAGAACGATTTTTTATGTGATATTTTATTTTTATATATTTATTCTATTCCACTCATTTTCGTGATTTTTTGGTCAAGAAAATCACTGGAATAATTAAATCCTACAATTGAAAATTGAATCCAATATTTCCAGAAAATTATTTCAATATCGATTTCATATAAATTTTCAAGATTCTCGCTCGAATTAATGATCCTTCACCTAAATACATATATATATATATATGTAGTTTCCCAAATTATACCTACGTTTACTGATATACATACATTTACCGTAACTTAAATGTAAATGTAGTTTTTGTAGTTAATTCTTGATTTTTGTGAACGTAAATGTCATAATTGTGCCTTTGCAACACAAATAATTTACTATAATAGCCTAAATGTAGCTTACAACTTTTACATTCATCTTTTATTATTATTCAATCATACATGCCATATAAATTTGAAAAAAAAAACGAAAACAAAATTTATCTCAAGAATGTAATTTTCGAGGTTCGAACTACGATCTAAAATTTTAAAATCCACAACGCTAACACCTAGACTACTGCGGCATGGGAATTTGCCGAAAAATTACTTGGTTTTATAAAAAGTTTTGAGCATTCTACTAAATTATATAATATGTAGATAGATTTACACAATGTGACGTATCAACATAGAGAAAGATAAAATTTGTCAGATCTTTCTGTAATTTGGTATACAGATAAAGAAAAATATTCTAAGAATAATTTCCTTTTACATCATATCGGAAAAATCACGGAAAATGCGAGAAAATCGCGAATTTCCACTCGGAAAATTCGTCGGGAAAAGACTAAAAAAAATATGCTGATCATCCAACATTAATTTAAATTTTTTTTTTTTTGTCGTGATTTTTGAAAAATGGACATCCATGAAAAAAAAATCATAAAAAAAAATTAAATACATCCCAACTCCGTATGCTGCTAACTACGCAGCTGTACTATTTAAAAAATCATCAAACATTCTTTTCTATAAAAAAATACACAATACATATCGCTCATTTGCTGCAACAATGACACAATTTAAAAATAACAAATGTTATAATTTGAGAGACATTTCCGTTTGTCTTGTAGTGAGCTTTATAGTTTTAGGTGTGTCGTTATATCAGTTTTAACTATATTAAAAAGCCGATATTTCTCTATAAATAAGTCAAAAACGACCGATTTTGAGTTATGCCATTGTGGTAGCAAATGAGCGATATACAATTGACCATTTTAGAGATGGCGCTGTAAAATTTGGATAATTTTTCCAGATTTGAAGGCTTTACAGAGTTTTCCCAGACTTGAGACCAGACTCAATCGCATTTTCATGCAAAAAGACATCATATAGCCATTTTACGTCAACGAAATCGGTCTCGAAGTAGTTTTTCGTGCGGACATATATACATACCCGCAATTATTGCTCGTTTAATAATATAGTAGATTCTAAATTTTTTTTTTCGGTATGGGATCATTATTCTTGATCACTAGGTGTTTAAATTTTTTTTTTTTTAATTTCATAATTTTTTTGATTTTGGAAAATTTTATTCTTTTCATTTAGGAATATTTATAGGTAGTATACGATATCAACGTTATTTTATTTTGAGTTCTTTAATAAATATGAATAATTAATAAATAAATATTTTTATTGTTTGAATTACAATTTGTTTTGTTGGGATTTGGGAATTTTTTGGGTTGTACAGCTAATCGATAATTACATATTTTTTTATTATTCCATTCATTAACTTCTGTATTTTCGTTCTGGTTGTGGAACTTTAAAGTTTTCAGTTCTTGAATTTATTTCACGTCGCTGATGTATAGATTAATAAGATTAATACAATTTATTTTTCTT
Source organism: Tipula vernalis (assembly GCA_958295665.1). NCBI lineage: Eukaryota > Metazoa > Arthropoda > Insecta > Diptera > Tipulidae > Tipula > Tipula vernalis. The sequence continues at coordinate 203,257,805 of OY282559.1, read as the reverse complement.
TCAATTTCCGTTTTAACGCTTCCTAATTTTTGAATTGATATAAGCAAACTGGCTATTGTTTAAACACCAATTTTTATGTGTCTTTCGCAAATTTTTTTTTAATATAATTTAATTCTTTCATTTTTTCTTAAAATGAGTTATCCGGAAATTAATATTGCACATTTAAAGGCCGATGAGCTGGAAATTGAGTGCATGATTCGTTCTATTCCCACAGATTCGCCTGGGGCTATGGACCAGTTGAGAAAGCTTTTGACGGCTGAGGCTGGTGGTACTAGAGAACTTCCAGGCCAAATGCATGCTCGTGCCAAACAAAACCCGGATAGAGAACTGTCGGTGTGTAATACCAAATTAAAAAGTCTTCAGGAAAGTTTTGTGGGTATTCCAGATTTGCAGCCCGCTAAGCAAGTAACATCAGTTCAGGATCTTCGTACTTGGTTACTGCATATGCAGGGGCGATTGAAACGCGCTGTTGGCTCTCCCACTTATGGTGGGCAAGCTATAACTATGTTGGAAACCAGCCATAAGTTGTTGATAGCGATGGATCAGTTTTTGGCTGATACCTCTTTGTTAGACCAGTCTATAGAATCGGCCAAACAAAGTGGATGTGATCAAGTGGTCGAATTTGAATGTAAGGGTAAAGGCGGCAAGTCTGGTGTGTCGTATAAAGTGCCGTCCGCCCTGCTTCTGGAAATTGATTCGGGTAAGGGTGCAGTCTTGGCCAGTGATCCATCCGAAATTATGAGGTCATTGGAGGCTCAGGTGCAAAGGTTGACTGATCAAATGAAGGCTATGCAGGCTGCCTCTAAATTAACTATTAAAGATCCTGAAACCCATCAGCAGTTGTGGTTCCAAACTCCTCCCGCTTCATTACAGTCCCAATCGGTACCTGATGACTTCCTGCATATTGACATTCCTTCGGGAGCTCCGGTCTCTAAAGAGCGTTCATCTCTGGAGTTGGCTAACCCTTTCACAAGTAAGACTGGGTTACTAGCTTGTTGTAAATTCGATTTAGATTATCTCTTCTGACAAAAATAGTTAGAGATGTATTTGAAATATTCAAATTGTTATAATTGAAATTATGTCGAATATTTTTTGTTTAACTTCAAATATTTTTTGTAATTATTATTTATCTAGATTGTTAGCTGGAGATGTTTAATGATTTTTGTCCGCTACATACAAATTTTTAGTTTTATAATTAAATTAGACGTTGTGTTTACTTTGTATTAATTAAACTAATAATTCCGAGCTTTCCTCTGGTGGGAGCTAATACCGGAATTATTTTTATGTTAAATTAATACAAAATACTAGGAGAATGCAGATTTCTGCACAGTGTTAATTATCTGGGTCGGATATCCATATCGACAAGTAAGTCATGGGTAAGTATGTGCACTAAATCACTTTTTTATTACCCTCTACGCTTTGCCGTGCGTAGATTAAGTTTAAATGTCTCCTGGACCTTATTGTGGTAGGAGTTAGTATGTTGAAAATGTTTTGTATATTTTTTTTATTAGCTTACGTCGTTATACTTACCAAAATTGGTGGATGGACAAAGTTTGATGTCTCGTCTTATTGAATGAAAGATGAAATAATTACTTTTCATCTTTGGGGTTTTCTCCTTTTATTGAACTGTTCTTGATTATTCTTCCAGTGTGTACAAAATAGTTAATGATTTGTTGGTAACTTCGAATATACTACGTTTTATGACTAAGAGTAATGTTGTTTGTGTTTAATGAATTTTAGTGGACTTTATTGTTTATAATTTTAAATGGTACTATTGTAATTGACAGAGCAACTGCGAAAGTTATGGTTAAAAATTTACTATATCAATACATAAAATTTCCTCAGTTTTTATACAATTTTTCTTAACTGATTACACTAACAGTTTTTAGTGACATTGATTTTGAAAATTTGCTATACCCAAGTATTTTTAAATCCAACTATTTTATAATATTCCATAATATATCCATAACTTAGTTCTGAGTTAACCTTTGTTTGAGTTACGAATTATTATAAGAAAACATATGCACCGTGTCGCAATTATTGGGAACTCACAGAACTCACTATATAAAATATGTATACATGTGTGTGTGTGTAAAAATAATATTGGCGGGAATATTTTTTAATGTGTATGTGTGTAAATGTCAAGCACGAAATTTGGCGGGTAAATCAAATTATTCATTAATGAAACAAAATTTATATTTTTGTATTTTTATTTTGGTAACCAAATATATGTAAATATTTTTAATTTGTATTATTACATGTTATCACAGAATATTCAAAATATTGTGGTAACTCAAGTTTTCTAACGACCGCGGCTTTTATCCTCCGTTGTGTGGTTCTTTTGACATTTTGTGTTTGTTAAATACCTACAAGAAATTTAAAATACAACACAAATTCAAAATAAGATTAAACCAACAAAAAATTTGGTAGCTCTGCTACAAATAAATTACCTCTAAATGTTAACTTATTGTTATTAATTTGAATTTAAGAAACGTCTTTGAATAAATGTCACAACAACACAATACACAACAAAGCAAATATGGCGCTAAACATTCAAAACATATAAATGTATAATATATGTATTTATTTAAAACAATTTATCGAGTGGCGTCGAGCGTACATAAAAATATTTACTAACACAAAAAAAATCAATATCACTAAAGCACTGCACCGATCAACCTATTATAACAAGCCACAAAAACAAACTGATAAACTATGTAAGTAAAAAAAAAATTGTTATATAAAATGTATACATATACACACCAATAATATGTTGTATTTTTAATGAATTCGAGTTGTGTGAGTTTCGGATATTTTGTCAAAATCCAAAGGAAAATACAGTAGCTAAATTTTGAGTTCTGTGTTGTTATACTTGGGTATTGCATTTTGGGTTTCTTCACAATTTTAATTTTTAGTAAAAAACAATAATTTTACCAATTCGCATATTTTCAATTTTTTTGGGTTTCGTATTCCATTGCATTTGAGTTTATAATTTTACCAACTTGCGTAAAATTGAATTTTTATGTTTTTGTATTCTATTGTATTTAATTTTTTTGTTTTTGTAATTCAATGTATTTAAGTTTTGTTTTTGTAATTCAATGTATTTTATTTTTTGTTTTTGTAATTCAATGTAATTAAGTTTTGTTTTTGTAATTCACATATTTTAGTTCATTAGCATATCATAATTTTGCTAACTTGCATAAATTGTTTAAATTCCAATTTTTTTCGTATTCTATATTACAATCGTCCAACTGTATTTATTTTGTGTGGAAATATAGTATTTGCCCAAATGTTGATTTTATATTTCATACGATTTAATTGCGTGTATATTCGCATACATTTTGGCTTAAGTATTTTTTTTTATATATAGTCACAGAAAAAGATAAACAGATGTGAAAAGTTCATACTACTCAAATGTATATGAATGATATTACTTAAAATTTTCATGAATGTGAATTTCTTCCTAAACTTTCCTAAAATCACAAAAACAACAAATTGTGAGAATGTATGAGTAAAACTACGCATTAACGAATAAATTTTACATTACTCATTAAGTAAAGGATATTCAACCTTTTGTATTGATACGTCTAAATATTATGTGTAATATTTTATCAATATTCCATTATTAATTTTTGTATGATAATTTATGTTGATAAAAATACTAATGTTCAATACCATACGTCGAATTTCCGAACGTTTTCCGATACATAGAAACACCGGCCCAAAATCCTAAGTGTATTTTTGAGTACCTAAATGTGAATGTAAACTAACAGGAAAACATCATCGTTTGAAAAGTTGTAGAGACTAAGGGTGTTTAGTATAACAAAATCATATTACGGCTTCCGTATATGTCTTACGTAAATTTCCCAAGCATTTTCCGCAACTTAGAAAAACCGGCCAAAAATACTAAGTATATTTTTGAGTAACTGTGAATGTAAAATAACAGAAAAACATCATCATTTGAAAAGTTGTAGAGACTAAGGGTGTTTAGTATAACAAAATCATATTACGGCTTCCGTATATGTCTTATGTAAATTTCCCAAGCATTTTCCGCAACTTAGAAAAACCGGCCAAAAATACTAAGTATATTTTTGAGTAACTGTGAATGTAAACTAACAGAAAAACTTCATCGTTTGAAAAGTTGTAAAGACTAAGGGTGTTTAGTATAACAAAATCATATTACAGCTTCCGTATATGTCTTACGTAAAGTTCCCAAGCATTTTCCAAAACTTAGAAAATTCGGCCAAAAATACTAAGTATATTTTTGAGTAACTGTGAATGTAAACTAACAGAAAAACATCATCATTTGAAAAGTTGTAGAGACTAAGGATGTTTAGTATAACAAAATCATATTACGGCTTCCGTATATGTCTTATGCAAATTTCCCAAGCATTTTCCGCAACTTAGAAAAACCGGCCAAAAATACTAAGTACATTTTTGAGTAACTATGAATGTAAACTAACAGAAAAACATCATCGTTTGAAAAGTTGTAGAGACTAAGGGTGTTTAGTATAACAAAATCATATTACGGCTTCCGTATATGTCTTACGTAAATTTCCCAAGCATTTTCCGCAACTTAGAAAAACCGGCCAAAAATACTAAGTATATTTTTGAGTAACTGTGAATGTAAACTAACAGAAAAACATCATCATTTGAAAAGTTGTAGAGACTAAGGGTGTTTAGTATAACAAAATCATATTACGGCTTCCGTATATGTCTTATGCAAATTTCCCAAGCATTTTCCGCAACTTAGAAAAACCGGCCAAAAATACTAAGTATATTTTTGAGTAACTGTGAATGTAAACTAACAGAAAAACATCATCGTTTGAAAAGTTGTAAAGACTAAGGGTGTTTAGTATAACAAAATCATATTACGGCTTCCGTATATGTCTTATGCAAATTTCCCAAGCATTTTCCGCGACTTAAACCGGCCAAAAATACTAAGTATATTTTTGAGTAACTGTGAATGTAAACTAACAGAAAAACATCATCGTTTGAAAAGTTGTAGAGACTAAGGGTGTTTAGTATAACAAAATCATATTACGGCTTCCGTATTTGTCTTATGCAAAATTCCCAAGCATTTTTCGCAACTTAGAAAAACCGGCCAAAAATACTAAGTATATTTTTGAGTAACTGTGAATGTAAACTAACAGAAAAACATCATCATTTGAAAAGTTGTAGAGACTAAGGGTGTTTAGTATAACAAAATCATATTACGGCTTCCGTATATGTCTTATGCAAATTTCCCAAGCATTTTCCGCAACTTAGAAAAACCGGCCAAAAATACTAAGTATATTTTTGAGTAACTGTAAATGTTAACTAACAGAAAAACATCATCGTTTGAAAAGTTGTAGAGACTAAGGGTGTTTAGTATAACAAAATCATATTACGGCTTCCGTATATGTCTTACGTAAATTTCCCAAGCATTTTTCGCAACTTAGAAAAACCGGCCAAAAATACTAAGTATATTTTTGAGTAACTTTGAATGTAAACTAACAGAAAAACATCATCGTTTGAAAAGTTGTTGAGACTAAGGGTGTTTAGTATAACAAAATCATATTACGGCTTCCGTATATGTCTTATGCAAATTTCCCAAGCATTTTCCGCAACTTAGAAAAACCGGCCAAAAATACTAAGTATATTTTTGAGTAACTGTGAATGTAAACTAATAGAAAAACATCATCGTTTGAAAAGTTGTAGAGACTAAGGGTGTTTAGTATAACAAAATCATATTACGGCTTCCGTATTTGTCTTATGCAAAATTCCCAAGCATTTTTCGCAACTTAGAAAAACCGGCCAAAAATACTAAGTATATTTTTGAGTAACTGTGAATGTAAACTAACAGAAAAACATCATCATTTGAAAAGTTGTAGAGACTAAGGGTGTTTAGTATAACAAAATCATATTACGGCTTCCGTATATGTCTTATGCAAATTTCCCAAGCATTTTCCGCAACTTAGAAAAACCGGCCAAAAATACTAAGTATATTTTTGAGTAACTGTAAATGTAAACTAACAGAAAAACATCATCGTTTGAAAAGTTGTAGAGACTAAGGGTGTTTAGTATAACAAAATCATATTACGGCTTCCGTATATGTCTTACGTAAATTTCCCAAGCATTTTTCGCAACTTAGAAAAACCGGCCAAAAATACTAAGTATATTTTTGAGTAACTTTGAATGTAAACTAACAGAAAAACATCATCGTTTGAAAAGTTGTTGAGACTAAGGGTGTTTAGTATAACAAAATCATATTACGGCTTCCGTATATGTCTTATGCAAATTTCCCAAGCATTTTCCGCAACTTAGAAAAACCGGCCAAAAATACTAAGTATATTTTTGAGTAACTGTGAATGTAAACTAACAGAAAAACATCATCGTTTGAAAAGTTGTAGAGACTAAGGGTGTTTAGTATAACAAAATCATATTACGGCTTCCGTATATGTCTTACGTAAATTTCCCAAGCATTTTCCGCAACTTAGAAAAACCGGCCAAAAATACTAAGTATATTTTTGAGTAACTGTGAATGTAAACTAACAGAAAAACATCATCGTTTGAAAAGTTGTAGAGATTAAGGGTGTATAGTATAACAAAATCATATTACGGCTTCCGTATATGTCTTACGTAAATTTCCCAAGCATTTTCCGCAACTTAGAAAAACCGGCCAAAAATACTAAGTATATTTTTGAGTAACTGTGAATGTAAACTAACAGAAAAACATCATCGTTTGAAAAGTTGTAGAGACTAAGGGTGTTTAGTATAACAAAATCATATTACGGCTTCCGTATATGTCTTATGCAAATTTCCCAAGCATTTTCCGCAACTTAGAAAAACCGGCCAAAAATACTAAGTATATTTTTGAGTAACTGTGAATGTAAACTAACAGAAAACATCATCGTTTGAAAAGTTGTAGAGACTAAGGGTGTTTAGTATAACAATATATTACGGCTTCCGTATATGTCTTACGTAAATTTCCCAAGCATTTTCCGCAGCTTAGAAAAACCGGCCAAAAATATTTAGTGTAATTTGGAGTATATTTAGAAACATCACGTTTGTTTTTGAAGAGTAATACATTGGTATAACTCTTGGCCTTGGGCTAAAATTACAGGGAGGGGGAATGATATTTCTACTTTTTCCAGTAGATATGTTATGAGGGATTGGCCTCTTTATTTTTCTGATTTACCAAATCGAAAATATTGAGATTGCCATGGACAATTAATATATTTGTCTATAAAAAAGCCGATAAAATCAAATGATTTACAGACAGACAAATTAAATTCTTAAGAAAAATATTTCCGCCAGGTTAAAAAAAAAATTTCGGCTCATTTTTGAACATTTTTTATGGCGTTTCGGTAGTATTTCGGTCGAAATGTTGGCAATTTGACCCACGAAAAGTGTGGTGGTGTCAAATTGGGCTATGTAGTGTCCATAATATTGCCGAACGTTGATATGACACTTCCACGAAACATTTGTTGCAAAATGGTCATTGTTTGGCTGGATGTGTAGCATGTGCCCGTTGCGGTCCTGCTGAAATTACAGGCCTTCAATACCAAGTTCGCCCACTTCTTGTGCCAAAAAATTCGCGTAGCATTACGTTGTCTCTCTAGCGATTATCATTGACAGTAACAGCCTTCCCTTCGTTAAATACAAAAAAGTACTCTCTAATGATTCGTTTCGAGCAAATCTCGCGCCAGAATTACTTTATTGTCGAATTGAGCTTTCTCGTTAATAATTCGAGGATTTTCGGATACCTAGTAAAGACTGTTTTGCTTATATTGCACTGCAGTTGAACAATAATGCGGTTCATCGCTCATGATAATTTTCAACCAAAAGTTTGGTTCGATTTAATTGGCGAGGGTAATTGGCATTAAATTGTGTTAATATAATTTTGTTCAAAATTCTACGCAAAGGGGTGGGATTACATACCAATTGCGGTGCACGTTTTCTTGTTGATGTTCCCGAGTTTTCATTGACATCATCACACACAATATCAATATTCTCGCTTGATAAACGTCTTGTTCTCTTTTAGGCGTCTTTAGACAACGATATTTTGATCGAAATGCTCTTTGAGAGCAATAAACTGAACATTTATTTTCATAAAACAGTTTAAACATTTCTGCTCGCTGGCCGGTTTTTCTAAGTTACGGAAAATGCTTGATAATAATATGATTCATTATGCATAATATGATTCTGTTATACTAAACACCCTTATACCCTAGACAGACTGTGGTTTAATAAATCCGATTTAGCTAAACTAGTTTAAGTTTCTATGCAAAAATAGTCCTCTCTGGAGGGATTTTTTTTTTTTTTAATTTATTTTATGTTACATTCTAGTCTCCTGAACTAATGAGCAATTTGTTTCTGACTAAATTTACTAACTTAAATTAATCTATGGCTTCTTCCCATTGGCGTTCCATAGTGTTTGGTAAATTGAAGTAAACCACATCTTTGTAGTGGATTTTAGATCAGCACAATGCTGTTTAAACTGACAATCACACAAGCTCAAAAGGTTTGGTTCTTTTAAGTTCACATGTTGGCGGGGTTTCTTCATGTCCCCGTACTTTTTCCTGAATTTCCTTTATGATGAGGTTCATTTTAAGGTCCCTAGAAGGAAATATCAGTACGAAACCTTCCCCAAAAGATGATAATGGAAACAAGTAATCGGTGATACCAAGGATATCTCTGTTACACTATAAAGATGAGTATCCTGTATTGCTACAGGTCCACATAGAAATGGATTTGATCCTTTATGCCTGAGTGGGTGTACTCCTGAGTGCAGGGTGGAAAGGGTGAAAGTTCTCTAAATTTTCATCAGCAACTTTTGGTTAGCCTTACTATTTAAGGCTGGCCACCAAACAACAATCCCATATGAAAGTATGGGTCTTATCATTGAAGCATAGAGCCAGTATAAGATATGGGGTTGAAGACCACATCGTTTTCCAATAGCACTTTTAAAGGTGTATAGTAGTGATGTGCTAAATCGATCTTTTTCGTTCTGTTTTGTTTCATTTTTCATATGCTTTTTAACAAAAAAGGTCGATTTAACCCATCACTAGTGTATAGCGTATAATAGCTTTCTTTACCCATTCTAAAATATTAGGCTTCAAACTAAATTTGCTGTCCAAAACAACACTAGGTATTTCGCTTTATTTTTATTTATTATTCAAATGATGATGTTCTCATTTTAGGAAAGTTTAGGTTTGGGCTCATTTTAGGCCATATTCATTTTATAAACTATGTAATTCCAATTGCGTTTTCTTCTTTATTAATGCTGATATCGGTTAATTCGAATTAAGTATATTATAATCACGAACACATGCAAAGCTATTAAACTTTAGGAAAAACTTCACACATTTGCGCAAAGACGTGAAGTTTTTCCTACACGATCCTATTTTTTTTTTTTTTTTTTTTTAGGATAGTTTAGGATAAACTTCACGCGAATCAATTTTCGAACAGTTGCCAGAAGTCACACCCGAGAACGAGAGGTATGTATCGTTTACTTTATAATGTTTTCTCTTTCCAGTTTGGCACAGTGTGATTGTGTTAGCAAGATCGTTTTTTTATATGTATACATACAAAACCAACATTAATGTACTACAAGCCTGATTGTCACCAATATCATAAATTTATTTTGCGCTTATACATGAAAGTATTGGTGATCGACAGATTATATAAATGAGTGAGAAAAATATACAAATTGTAGATAATACAAAACAAACGAATTGTGGAGGGAAAATTGGGTATGTTAATAATGAAAAAAACTAATTGGGATTGGTTAGTTGAGAGTATTTTTATTCTATTTTCGCACCAATGCTTTCAAGTATAAGGTATTAAATGTAAGAGGGTATCTGTGTGCTTCATCATTGAATCCAGCTTGTAGTATTACACTAGTTTTGGTTTTGATACATATGTACATACATAAATGAAATATATTTGGTCTACTTTATCTAATGTTTTCATGTTTATAACCATTTCAAAAATTTCGTTTTAAAATACAATAACAATTTTATATTTGTTACCGAACAAATGGTAAATTCGTTATTTGTAATACATTGATAATAAACTAATTTATTCATACGTACATATAAATCAAAGCTTTAATTTATTTGAAGAAATGTACCAACTTTCTTCTCGATTTTTGTTTTTTATGATTTCCATATTCCATTTATGAACATTGTGTGTGTAAGCTTCGTTACAATTTTAATGGATTATTTGGTTTTCATATAGATTTGCTCGTTTTATTTTTAGGTACATCAAAACCAAAACAAATGGTGTTGTAATTGTAGTTTGAGGATCCGTTTTTGTTAAGTTATATTATATTAGTATTAGTGTTATGTCGCCGTATGCAAGCACGATAAGAAATAAATATTTAAATTTTCTATTTAAATATTTATTATATAAAACTGACTTACACACTGACAGAAGTCAATGCACATTTGTTTTATGATATCTGGCTTGTATGAGAACCGCAAGGCTTGTATAAGACATACATTAAACATTTTTGTGTACATACATTTTTGTAGTAGGGATTTTTCATTCATTATGATTCGTTATGTAACTGTTTTCATATGATGTAACAAAAATCATTTCCCTTAAATTTTTTGAAGTCAACGTATTTTATTTTGGAATCTACCTTTTGTTTTTGATGATGTGTATATATTTAGAAAATTTAAATGCATTGAGCATTGCTTATACGTGCATACATCTAGACGTATATGTGACCTTAAAAAAATAAATATTTCTGTTTTATAATTTTTATTTCGATTTTTATGAATTTATGCTTAATTGATTATGAGATTGGCTCTCAAAATTAAAATTTGTGGAGAAATTATACAAAGGGACGTCGACGAGTAACTGTTTTACTTTTGGTTTTAGAGTAATAATGGACCTTTAATTTTGACGGCCAATCTAGATGGACTGTTTCTGATTGCATTTACATATACTGTAACAAAAAATTATCCGTACAGCACTCGGTTAAGAAAACATTGATAAAAAAACATTTACAAATCAAACAAAAAATTCAGTTTTAATTTTTTTAAACTCAAATTACATTTAGGAACCTGAAAATAATAATAATCATGATATAAATTAATTTACTTTCACGTATGATATGATTTACTATTTAAACCGCCTAAAACGATGTCAAATAACTGTCCGTACACACAAAGAAGTTGAGGGAATTTGGTAAAAAAGTTAGGTCTGGTGTTGTAACCTTCTTTTCATTGAGAAAGCCAACTTCCGGGTTATTTCGATGGAATTTTTGGCCCATTCACTCACGACGACCCTTTTAATTATTCCTTACCGTTAATTTGCTGTTCACGGATCTTTCGCTCCAAATAATAGCATAAATTATCAATCGGGTTGAGATCTGATGGCTGGGGAGAATAAGGAAGTATTGACTTTACATTGTACAATAACCATACCTTGATCAGTTTTGACGAATGCTTCGAGGTATTGTCATGTAAGGAACGAAAATTTTGCCCATGTCCATTTTCTCAGCACTTAAAATATCAAAATATTTAAACCGGTTCATTATGGTTTCAATGAAGGTCAAATGTCAAAAAACCGTTTCAGCTAAAAGCTCCCCAAACCATTATACTTCCGCCACCATGTTTTACTCAAGTTCAGTGTTGGGTTTCCGCGACAACATAACTCGCCCATCTGAACCAAAAACGTTAAATTTATTTTCGTCCGAGGGAATAACATTTTCCTAGAACACTTCGGGCTCGCTCACATATCCCAATGCATATTCCAAGCGGTTATATATTTTATTTATCGGCAATTACATTTCTTGCGTGTCGCACATCGACGATACTCTTGTTTATGCAAAATATTGCGTATTGTCTGAGGTTTTATCGCTCCTTTTTTGCGTTGATAAACTTTGGCAGCGATTGTTGGAGCAAATGATGCCATTTTATTTCCTTCTCTATTAAATGTATTTGACGTCTGTTCAGCTTTCGGTTGCGATCACACCCAACAAAAATCTAAACAAAGATTTTTTTGGCAATCGAATGAAAGCGTTATTATTTCTGGGATTTCTTCCAGTAAAAGTTCAAAGAAACATTTTGCTTTTAAACTATGCACTTTCCTCTCAGATAGAATACTTTCTTTTCTTGCAGGATCTGTTCCGTTTTTTATGCGCTCCGTTAACTCTAAGCATTTTGAACATACATCTGTTCGAGGTGTACTAAAACTCAAATTGTACCTAGTATTAAATATCATACGAAAATATTCTGATTTAATTTATAAATATTCCGGCGACTGAGCAATACACATCCTATACATTTTGTTAATATTCAATTCGGATGGCAAGTACATTTTGCAACTCTCGGATCGGCAATAATGAGATTCAACGCATTTGAATTGTTTAATAAACTAGTGTACTGCAGTGCGCTGTTCGCGATAATTAAATTCCTTACGATTACCACCTCTGGTTTCAACACGAACATGGCCCTAGTTTCAAAATGTTTTCATCACCCAATTTAACCGATGTTTAGTTATACCTAAAATTTTTAATAATGAATTTTGACATACGGGTATGTTTTGTTTGTCCTGATCGCGTACGAAACATCTTATGTGGGTTTTTTTTTTTTTTTTTTTTTTTTAAAACTATGCAATCTTTTCTGGGGCTCAAGGCACTCCCAACTCTTTCGCAGTTAATTTTACCGTCCTACTTTACGCAGTATTAGCCAAATCGAGGACGTACGGCTATAGACCCGCTTTGTATAAACCACCTGCACATTGCATTGCTTCATGCCAACCTATAGTGCTGACATGAAAGGTGGGTCGGCCCATGGATTCTGCACTCTCAACAGGGGGTCATAGTTGTGTTCATCGTCATCACCGATCGTAATCAGATGATGAAAAATCCCTTTTGCATCCCGCCCCTATCGGGATTCGAACCCGGTACCTCCCGATCCAAACGCCGCAGCTTTAACCACTGCGCCGTTTGCTCGGTCTTATGTGGGTTGTTTTGTTGAATATTTTTCATTTTTTGGTCGTCGGCGGTTTGTATCGCTTGTTGTTCAATGGGTAATGATGAATGAATCTTGGATTAGTTTGTCTGGTGTTGCATAAAATTGTTTATTAAACATTTGAATGTCAAACATTTTTAACGATCTGCATTGATATTTACCTGATATGTGCTCACACTGCGGATAGGTGGGCAAATCTTTGGAAGAATACTTAAAACATTAAAAATTAAAAAGATAATGAACACATTAAGTTCATTAATTGATAATAATCTACAAAATATATTTTGACTAACCTTAGTTTTTTTGCAATATTACTTTGCCATTTCGATTCTTGCCTTATTCGTTTTCTTGCGTTTGACGGTGATACCGGTGACACATTTTTTCCAATATTTTATTAACAATTTATTATATAAAATTAATTAAATATAAAAATTTTTTCACACGAAAATAATATTTTTAGAACTACACGTGTGTCAACATCAAGAGAGAATGACAAGAATTTCGTTGAAAAAATGAATATTGCACAATTAACTGTTTTTCACCGAAATAATTCTCTACAATTGTTTCGATTAGTTAAAAAGGAAATTGCCGCATTTGATATTGAGTTGTAATAGGAGATTGCCGGTTTTAAATTTAACGCTACATTTCCAACTCAAATTTTAATGTGATTTTGCCGTTTTTGAAACAGAGTCATAAAAGGACATGATAGAATAAAATGACATGAGAAACTCATTTTTAAAAAAAATGGAGATTGCTCCCTTTGTTTTTACAACCCTCAATTGTCCATACACTTGCAGTTTTGTGAAAATTAAGACTAGCACATTAACAATTTATTATTTGTTGTACTCCTATTTTCAACTAACGATAAATTACGAAATTTTTTGTTGCGAAAATGTTAATTAGTCGTACTTTTTTCATGGCGAATAAAATATTTTCCAGTTAATTAAAAATGTGTGATTCTTTTACCAAAAATAGTACAGAAATTAAAAAGTTGACCATTAAATTGGAAAGTGAAGGTAAAAGATTATAGGAAATTTCCAAAATAACTAATCGCCCGCGATCTTCAAATCATTTTACATCCAGAAGTCCCAAAAAACCAAATCGCTAGAAATTTGTGTTGGGTGTGATCGCAACCGAAAGCTGAACAGACGTCAAATACATCTAATAGAGAAGGAAATAAAATAGAATTGAAGCATAGTGCTCCAACAATCGCTGCCAAAGTTTATCAACGCAAAAAAGGAGCGATAAAACCTCAGACAATACGCAATATTTTGCTTAAACAAGAGTATCGTCGATGTGCGACACGCAAGAAATGTATTTGCCGATAAATAAAATATTAAAACCGCTTGGAACATGCATTGGGATATGTAAGTGAGCCCGAAGTGTTCTAGGAAAATTTTATTCCCTCGGACGAAAATAAATTTAACGTTTTTGGTTCAGATGGGCGAGTTATGTAACCCAACACTGAACTTGAGTAAAACATGGTGGCGGAAGTATAATGGTTTGGGGAGCTTTTAGCTGAAAAAGTTTTGGACATTTGACCTTCATTGAAACCATAATGAACCGGTTTAAATATTTGGATATTTTAAGTGCTGAGAAAATGGACATGGGCAAAATTTTCGTTCCTTACATGACAATGCCTCGAAGCATTCGTCAAAACTGATCAAGGTATGGTTATTGTACAATGTAAAGTCAATACTTCCTAATCCTCCCCAGCCATCAGATCTCAACCCGATTGATAATTTATGCCATTATTTGGAGCGAAAGATCCATGAACATCAAATTAACGGTAAGGAATAATTAAAAGGGTAGTTGTGAATGAATGGGCCAAAAATTCCATCGAAATAGCCCGGAGGTTGACTTTCTCAATGAAAAGAAGGTTACAACACCAGACCTAACTTTTTTACCAAATTCCCTCAACTTCTTTGTGTGTACGGACAGTTATTTGACATCGTTTTAGGCGGTTTAAATAGTAAATCATATCATACGTGAAAGTAAATTAATTTATATCATGATTATTATTATTTTCAGGTTCCTAAATGTAATTTGAGTTTAAAAAAATTAAAACTGAATTTTTTGTTTGATTTGTAATTGTTTTTTTATCAATGTTTTCTTAACCGAGTGCTGTACGGATAATTTTTTGTTACAGTGTATGTAAATGCAATCAGAAACAGTCCATCTAGATTGGCCGTCAAAATTAAAGGTCCATTATTACTCTAAAACCAAAAGTAAGAAAGTTACTCGTCGACGTCCCTTTGTATAATTTCTCCACAAATTTTAATTTTGAGAGCCAATCTCATCATCAAACAGAAATATTTATTTTTTTAAGGTCACATATACGTCTAGATGTATGCACGTATAAGCAATGCTAAATTCATTTAAATTTTCTAAATATATACACATCAACAAAAACCAAACGTAGGTTAGGTTAGGTTAGGTTGGAGTGGCTGCTTATGCACACTTAGACCGGTGGCGGTTCATTGTGATATCACAGAATATTTCTTCTTTTACCCCTATTGGAACTATTTCGAGCTACTTATGTAGCGAAAGACGTCCCGCACTTTACTGTTTTCGAGATCCGAGAGGCAGTCCAACCAGAACTTACACAAGTGTTTGTGCCTTCTGAGAGCCAATGCTGGACACGAGCAAAGGAAGTGGACCAACGTCTCTTCCTCCTCTTCGTCCAAGCAGCTTCTGTAGAAGTCATTTGCCTCCAGACCCAGCCTTCTTGCTTGTTATCCAAAAGGCAGGGTCCCGTGAGAATTCCTACGACCATTCTTAATTCACGTCTGCGTAAGGATATTAATGCCCTAGTGCGCCCCAAGTCCAGCTTTGGTCAAACTAGTCTTGCAACTCTACAGATGAGGGTGTTAGACCACGTTTCCCCCGCTGAGGATAGCGCCTGCTTCCCAAGTGCTTGTCTCAGCGCTGTGATAGGCCTCCCCAGACTTGCCCTTTCCGGTTGCAGCTGGAGAGTCGTACCATGCCTAGCAAGTTCATCTGCCCTGCAGTTCCCCATGACGCCCGAGTGACCTGGGACCCAGATTACCTGGAAATTGAAATGCTCACCCATCTCATTTAGAGATGAGTGACAACTTAACGCCACCCGTGACGCCAAAGACACCGATTCTAACGACCGGATCGCCGCTTGACTGTCCACATAGATTGTGATATCGTCTGAGAATAACACATTATGCTTCAACCACGTCATGACCTCCTCTATCGCTACGACTTCAGCTTGGTAAACGCTTCAGTAATCAGAGGGACGAATAGAAATGTTTACATTTAATTTGTCACAGAATACTCCAGCTCCCACTTTGCCGTCTAGCTTGGAGCCATCTGTGAAGAATTGCAACGCTTCGGTTTCCGATAACGGTCTATCCCTCCAGGATTCCCTTGAAGGGAAGGAGGTCCGAAATCGTTTCTCGAAGCGTAGAGTAGGTTTAATGTAGTCAAGATTCGCCAGCTCATCCTTCGAAGATCTAACAATAGTAGAGTGTCCTATACTAAGACACCTCCACTGAGAGACAGTTGCAAGTCGTACAGCCGTATTTGCCGCCATCTGTGCCAAAAATATCGACCGGAAGAAGGTACAACATAACCTCTAAGGGACTTGTCGGTGTCGACCTCAATGCCCCGCTAACAAGCATACAGGCCGTTCTTTGCACTCTCTCAATCTTACTTTTATAAATTACCTTGTCCAGAGCTGGCCACCAAACACCCACCCCGTACATGAGTACAGGTCTCACTACAGCGGTGTAGAACTAGTGTGCCAGCTCCGGCTTCAGACCCCATCTATGACAATAGCGTTCCTACAAGAGTACAAAACTATAGTAGCTTTATTTATTCTCTCCAACATGTTGGGCTTCCAACTAAGCTTACTGTCCAAGATATAAAAACGTCTCGTGCCATTTTAGGTAGTAGGGACAACTACCGGGATTTTGTATTTCTTAGTGAGAGTACCAGCTCTATCTTGGACGGGTTAATACCAAGTCCACTTTTGCCAGCCCATTTCGTAACGATTGAATTGTTGTGTATACTGCATTACGTCTACAATCGTGCCCAGGAATTTCCCTGTAACAGCTAAAGCTACGTCATCTGCGTAAGCGATAACTTCAAAACACTCTCTCTCCAATTCTAGTAGTAATCCGTTTACTACTATAATCCAGAGAAGAGGGGACAGAACCCCCCCCCCCCCCCCCCTGTGGAGTCCACCACGAGCTAACAATCCTGCTTCCCAGCATATAATTGATTAACCCTATCAGAGGAACCATTATTAAAGACGCCCTCTATATCCATTAAGGCCACCAAACAGAATTGCTTCGAATTAATCGATTTCTCAATCGTACAACCAAGGCGTGCAGAGCAGTGCCCACAGATCTACCCTTAGTGTACGCATGCTGAGACGGTGCCCACTTCCTGGCACCTATTTTATCTCTAATGTTTACATCCAGCAGCCTTTCCAAGGTTTTCAAAAGAAAAGATGATAGAGTTATTGGTCTTAGGTCCTTAGGATAGACATGTGAGCTTTTCCCCGCTTTCGGTATAAACACTACATTGACCTCCGTCCAGTACCTAGGATGTATAGCCCAGCTTCAAACACCCTTTGAATAAAGCTTCCAGGTAAGGAAGAATAATTACTGAGTCGTTTTGAAGTTCCGCTGGTATAATTTGATCCGGACCAGCCGATTTAAATGGTTTAAAACTCCTCAGTGCCCATAGGATCCGTTTCCTGGTTACGATATCCTCTGGGAACACTGACAGTGATTCCTGATGGTTTCTACGCACCAACAGGTATTCAAAGCTCCCTGGGAAGTGTGTCTCGAAGAGAAGCTCCAGAGATTCTCTACTAGAAGCTGTCCAAGATCCGTCCGGTTTTATCAAAAAACTGGGACTAGCTGTACTTTTGGACAGAATCTTCCTAAGGCGGGAGGTTTCGGATACCTCTTCCATTTTATCACAGAAGATTCTCCAAGACTTCCTTTGTGCCTTTCTTAATTCTTTCTTATAAATTCCGAGTTTCTCCTTATAGGAGTCCCAATCCTGAGCCTTCCTTGTATATTTGGCTCTATTAAAGGCTGTCCTACACGCCTTTCGATAGGTTCCCAGTTCCCTGGACCACCATACTGGTTTTTGCCTACCTCTAGGCTTAACCAGAGGGCAGGCAGCACGAAAGGATCGGTTGCATGCGCTAGTAACGCTAGCCACCATGTCCTCCAGCTCCCCAACGATCGTCGGGGGCTCCAGAGCCCTCGACGGCAACAAACCTAGGGTTCCTGAAGGCTTCCCGGGTAGCAGGTTAAATATCGATAGTCAGAAAAGGAGTGTTCCTTATCCACCCTCCAATTTTTAACCATATGAAGAATATTATTTGAGGCAAGGGTCACGTCTAGAACCTCCTGCCTGTTACTAGTAATAAATGTGGGTTCCCGCAAAATATTACACACTAAAATGTTAGTACTTGTAACGGGATGCGATAGCGTGCTATCGACCGTTATCAGAAATACTACTCAATCAGGGGCTTCGAGGCGGTCATCAGTGGCCAGCTAGAACTCAGGGTTGGGCGTGGGGTTTCTCGAAGCATAATTGAGTCTTGATAGACCGCTAGAAAGAACTCATCGGGAAAAGGAAAAATAGGAAAGAAAAATAGAAGAGGAAAAAGAAGACCCAAGGCTTAGAACAACTTACCATAGATGCGTGTGATCAGGCTTACCTCTTCATCGCTTCATGAACGCACTTAGATTCTCATACTGAAAGTAAACTTAGTTAAGCGGAAGTGAAAGCACAATGTTTGAGTGAAAACAGAAAAGAAACAATCCTTAAACGCAAAAAAAAATTATTGAAATAATAAAAAAAAAAGAAAACATTTCCATACTTTGAACATTATAATTAATAAGAATTAAGCTTTTATTTATCAAAATCATTGAATTATGCGAAAATTAAAACAATAATTAAGAAAATTAACCCTAATAATTCCTGAATTAAGTAAAAATAATAAAAAAAAATTACAACAACAAAAAAATAGTACCTAAAGATTTAAATATAATGATAATATAGTATTTGTTTGTTTGTTTGTTTGTTTTTTATCTCTGCAATCTGTTCTGGGGCTCGAGGCACTCCCAACTCTTTCGCAGTTCGCTTTTTACGTCCTACCTTACGCTTTTTTAGCCAAATCGAGGACGTACGGCTATAGACCCGTTTTCGTTTAACCACCTGCACATTGCATTGCTTCATGCCAATCTATAGTGTTGACATGAAAGGTGGGTCGGCCCATGGATTCCGCACTCTCAACAGGGGGTCATAGATGTGTTCATCTTCATCACCGATCGTAATCAGATGATGAAAAATCCCTTTTGCATCCCGCCCCTATAGGGATTCGAACCCGGTACCTCCCGATCCAACCGCCGCAGCTTTAACCACTGCGCCGTTTGCTCGGTGATAATATAGTATACATAATAAATTGAAAAAAAAAAATTTGCTTACAAGATTTTTAATTCTTAAATGTGGTTGCGACCTTGCGATCGAATTTAAATGATGTTGCTGATGATTGATGCATGTTGATTGTAGGTGTCGACGAAGAGATTTTATATTTATTACTCGTGAATTAATTTCTATTATTATAATTTTCCTTTTTTTTTATTTTTTTTAATACATGACATTAATTATTCATATTATAAATTGTTTCTAATAGTTTTAGGTATTAATTTATACTTATTTATTTATGTTTTTAGGCACAAGGAATTATTCTCACAGCGCATTTATAGGTAATTAACGTATGGTCACTTAAAATATTTTTTTTCTTTTAATTTGTTTTACGTTATGTTGTACTTGTATTTAATTCTATATAGAAATAATACACAATATTGTATATGCAACTGTAAGAGACCACATTACAATATTTATGACGCACACTTTACAGTTTTTTAATTTTTTTTTTCTTTGATATTTTTTTTATTAATTAATTTTTTATTAATCACAGATTTCATACACTTTTAATTTTGGTTATTGAATAAATTGATATTAATAATAATATAATTGCGATATAATTGTTTTAGTTACTTATAAATTATTCAATTTATTAATTAACAACAACACTTTGTACAGTTTATATTTGGTACATCGTATTTTTTTTTCTTGTTAGCACAAATAACGTTTTGGTTCATACCAAATACCAAAAAAAAATTACAATAACTTTTAGAGTTTAGTTTTATAAACAATTGAACTAATAATATAATTTTTTTTCTATATACATATATATATACATATATATATAATATATAATTAATAACGATAACTAAAATGTCTATTAAATTATCACACAATTCAAGATAGTTCGATAAAATTTATCACAGCAATGGCGAAAATATGCACAACCATTTTTTATTTATTTTTTATTTATTTATTTATTAACTTTTCACTCAAACGTTTGTATATACTCAATATTAGCAAATTCAAAAATAAAAAAATACTGACCCCGTGCACATCCAAATCAGTCAATTTATAGCAAAAACTAAACAACTGACCATCCCACTCACACAACAGTAAACGGGATAAACAAGTATCTCATTCCCCTACAAACGGTATGCTGTGGTACATTTGGGAATGGTCAGTAATAACAATAATACAACCAGAATAATCTCAGGTGAGCGAACCAAGTGCGCTCTTGTACCGATCTGAAGAAGCGATCGTTACAATCGTGGGGACGACTCACCCCTGTGATCGTCTCAACAAGCCGGGCAAAAGCAAAAGTTACAATAAAGTTAATAAAAAACAAAATAGAATCATAATTAGAGTCTAATAACTTGAGTTCACTATGGTTGTAAAAATGTTGACAAGAAAAAAGAAAATAACTAATATGATTTTTAGTGGACTTAGAGCTACACACGAATGTCCTTAGCGTGGTATATGCCCATACTTTTACCAGTTTCATCATACACCTCGTACGCAACATTTCCGATACGTTTATGTATAACACCGCTTCTAAATTTTGAGCAAAGCTTTGCAGAGATCTTGTTAAGTGCGTTGCTCTGAACAAAATTTTGAACGAAAACACTCTGACCGGGATTTAGTTCTCTATTACGGCTCCTTAAATTATACGTCTTGGAATTTTGTTCGTGAGCTTTTTTCAGCCGGAGTAAGATATTTTTCTGTACCTCTTTGTGTCGTTCTGCGTTTGTTATGCCAAGACTTATATCACCTAAATTATTTAGTTTCCGGATTAAATTATAGTCCGTGCCGTGTCCTATATAGTGTTTACCGAATACTACATAATGCGGAGATTCACCTGTTGTATCATGAATCACATTCCGAATTGCTGCTCCTATGGAATGCAGGTGTTTGTCCCAATCGTTTTGGGTATCGGATACATAAGCTCTAATGCCGGCAATAACCGAACGGTTAACCCTCTCACAAGCATTCGATTGGGGATGGTATTTGGGTGTAAATTGGTGTTTTATTCCATATTTAGACATTAGTTCTGCGAAACATTTGGCGGTAAATTGCTTCCCGTTGTCGCTCACAATGATTTCTGGTACGGCGAACACAGAAAATACTCGTTGATCGAGAAACTTGCATACATTAATGGCAGTGGCATCGCGCATCGGTTCCAATAAAACAAACCTGGAAATGTGGTCCATGACAATATAGATAAAGCAGTTGCCATTTTTGGAACGAGGATACGGGCCTAAAAAGTCAATATATAATTTTTGCCATGTTTTGTGGACTTCGAAGTAGTTTCCCATGGGCGGACGTAATGTCACATTTGTGGCCTTGCATCTTTTACAAGTTTCGCAAGAAGTAATGAATTGTTGTTTCGCAAGTTTCGCAAGAAGTAATGAATATCTCATATTAGGCCAGTAGTAAAGCCTTTTCAAAATTTCAAAAGTTTTTGCGATGCCAAAATGAGCAGACGAAGGTGGACAGTGCGCTGCTTCGATAAGATGTTGCGTCAGAGCATTTGGAATGTATAATCTCCAGAGGGGCATATCGGAATTAGTATCGAGAGTTTCAGATTTATTGTGTCAATAATATATTCTGTTCTCATAGACTTTCAAATTGGAACAACAAGGGTTCTCCAACAGAGTTTTAATGAGATTCAAATACTCAGGATCCTTAAAATGTGGGTCTTCCAGGTCAATGTGTAAAGGGGAACAGGTTGATTTAGATTGTTGCAGCTCATCGCAATGGAGACGAGATAGTGCATCTGGCACCGTGTTTTCTTTGCCCTTGCGATACTCAATATAAAACGTATATCCCTGCAGTTGGAGGCTCCAGCGAGCGAGACGTCCAGAAAGATCCCTCTGTCTCATTAACCACTTCAAACTTGCGTGATCGGTGATAATGGTAAAAGGGTATCCTTCTACATATTGCCTAAACTTCTTGACACTCAATACAGCAGCTAGGCATTCCAGTTCAGTGATACTGTAATTGCGTTGCGCTGCATTGAGTTTCTTCGAAAAATAAGCAACGGGACGTTCTTCGCCGCTGGATGACCTCTGGAACAACACGCTCCCCACCCCAGTGGTAGAAGCGTCGCATTGTATGAAGAATGGTTTCGTGTAATCTGCATAACACAGAACTGGGGATGAACAAAGAGCCGTTTTTAAACAATCGAAAGCCTCCTGTGTCTCGGTAGTCCACAGGAATTTTTTATTTTTTCTTAAGAGGTTCGTCAGTGGCTCAACGATTTCTGAGTACTGCGCGATGAAGCGCCGGTACCAACCCGTAACTCCTAGAAATCTGCGCACTTGTCGGATGTTTTTCGGTCGCGGATAGTCTTTTACAGCTGCCACATTTTCTGGATCGACCTTGAGTACACCATCGCCTATAATGTGACCTAAATATTTGATCTCCTTCAGAAAGAATTTACTCTTTTCGACGTTAATCGTGAGATTAGCTCGCCGAAGTAAAAGTGCCACTTTGTTGAGTAAGTTAATGTGTTCCTCAAACGTAGCGCAGGTGATCAACAAGTCGTCCAAGTACACGAAGATTTGAGCGTGCAGCTCGTGGGGTATCACTCGATGCATTAAGCGACACATCGTTTGTGGTGCGTTGCACAGGCCAAATGGCATGACCGTGAATTGATACAGCGGTCGGCCAGGTACGGCAAAGGCAGTCTTATCTCTGGAACTCTCATCGAGTGGGATTTGCCAGAAAGCGTCCTTCAAATCAAGGCTCGCATTGAACCTTGTCTTATCCAGACGCCCCAACAACCCATCGATGAGAGGCAGAGGATAAGCGTCCCCAACCGTAACCTCGTTGACCTTCCGTGCATCAAGACACAGCCGAACTTTACCATTTGACCTGCGCACGATGGCAATCGGTGAACACCACGAACTAACACTCTCCTCAATCACGCCCAAGGACAACATGCGATCTAACTCTTTATACATTTCGGCCTCAACTGCCGGCGATACAGGATAATGCCTCTGTTTTACGGGCTTGGCATTCCCAACATCAATTGAATGTGATATCAAAGTAGTTGCCAAGTTCCAATTCAGAAGAAGAAGGAAACTGGCTAATAACTTGTTGTAACAAGCGTTGTTGATCACCACTCAACAAATGTCGGGAAGGGGCACCTTCCTGTAATTCACTTTCGCACAGCAATTCTGCAGCAACTACATCTGAGGAAGGCATTGCAATTTTATTCATTTGTTGAAAGCTAGACGAGGTAGTTGGAGAAAAAGAAATTTTAAAGTCGAACGCTCGCCAAAAATCAACGCCCAGGTACAACTCCTGTGTCAAGTTAGGTGCTAGATGAAAGGTTATTACTTCCGTCCGTCCTGCGAAAACCACCGGTATTTTTATATATCCAAGAATTCTTTCAGCTTGTCCACCTGCAGTTTTTACCGAGGACAGAAAGGGGTGAAATTTTACGGAAAGATTTGTAAGTAAACGTTCACAACCCTTTCCCAAAATTGAGATGTTAGCACCACTATCCAGTAATCCGATATGATTTTGTCCCAGGAATTTTACCTCGACGTACGGCCGGCCATCAACACTATTCGATAAAATAGATTCATTGATATGTTTTCGCATCAAATTTTTAGTTTGCCAGTAATCTCTAACTCGTGTGGATTGAAATTTGGTACTTTTAGGATAGAACGGATCTGAGCTTGACTTTAAAATGTGAGAATTGGGAGACGAATCTACGAAGCTTCTTTCGATCGGCGAAGTATTTCGCGGAATTCTGGATCTGTATTGCATACTGAGTCCACCATCTCTTTGTTGGTGTCGGGGGCTTGGTAACTCTTTATTCGAACCCCTGCATGTAAGTTTCCCGCTTTTGAT
Organism: Tipula vernalis; assembly: GCA_958295665.1. Classification (NCBI taxonomy): domain Eukaryota; kingdom Metazoa; phylum Arthropoda; class Insecta; order Diptera; family Tipulidae; genus Tipula; species Tipula vernalis. The sequence goes on along the minus strand of OY282559.1, from coordinate 203,233,545 downwards.
CGGCAATTAGAACATTCTGGTTTTATTACGTCCTTAACGCCGCAACCGAAACAGAAACGTCGGTGAATCGGTGATGGACAATCTGGGTAGAAATGATTTGGTTCTAAACAATTTCAACAACAATTTTTCGGTGGATGTAACATAGGTTTTGCGGGAGTGTCTTTAAAGTATTGATGTGAGTCTTGTTTTAGGTGAAGAGCAGCCACGTCTTCTACAACGGTCTCAGAGGGTTTTGAGAATGCATCCAACTCATTAATATATCGCTTCTGTTGACACAACATATCTGGAACCAACCCAGTTCGATTCCATGTATCTTCGTAAGCCACACACTTACGAACCAACTCATCAACATCAGTAAGATGCACATCCGTCAGCCGGTCTTGTAAACCAGGCCGCATGTTTCGACGCAATATACGTATTAATTCCGTATCAGATAGTGGAATTTCTAATTGTATAGAAAACGATAGTATATCATTATAAAATTCGTAAAATGATTCCCGAGGCATCTGCTTCCGACATTCTATCTGATGGCGAATGTCCAGATCAGATCGTCGGTCTTGGAACCGCTTTTTTAATTCAGCTTTCATCTCGGACCAGAAGGTATAATTCTTCTTCTCGATCATTGTCCAATACCATTCGAGTGCCGCCCCTCGAAGAATATAATGAAGCTCGCTAACGAGACGTAACTCAGAAATATTTTCTGATCTAGCAAAGTGTTCTACTCGGACCAGAAATCTCTTTATGTGGAGCCTGTAGGGGTGCCGTCAAAGGTGATATTCCATTTTGAGAGCGATCTTCCTGTATTATATATCGGTGGTGGAGGAAAATTAGGTAAATGTGACTGTGGAAAGTTTGTAGGTTGAGTTCCAGGCTGGCTTGCGTATTGAACCCGATTATCTGTATTATGCGAAGTTTGAGGTTTAGGTTGACGTTCGAAGACATCGTTTATTCGAGGTTGAAAATTAGGGCTATTATTTATTTGTAGAATAGTAATATTAGGCCCTTGTATAGATGAATGCTGAGCTGCCGCTCCATTAAGTGGTACAGGTTCATGAATAATAGAATCTGGCCTAACGTCTATCTCATTTGAACTGGATTCTCCGCCAGAATCGAGATTATCTTTGGAACCTACATCGATTACTTGTAATTTGGTGATACTTTGGTTTAACGGCTCATTCGTTTTAATGGTTTTGTCTACAAACGTTAACGATTGATTAACCTTAATAAGTGTTTGGCCTACTTCTGTGGCTACGACTCTCGATCTACTTAATCGAGTTAAACGACCTTTCACATGAAATAATCTAGAATTTAACTTAAGAAGATCGTCATTGGCATTATTTTGGATGGCTTCTTAAATAAGCTCGTAAAGATTCTTAATTTTAGACAACAATTTAGCAATCTCGCGTTTGGGGTTTTTACGCGCTACCTCGTGGGGTTTGTTCGGAATAAGACATGCATGTTCCTCTAATTTTAATCGAGAATTAAGATTTACCAGCTTGTCATTAACTGTCAAATCTTCGATGTTGCGTACGAGACACTCAAGTTCGAATTCTTCGAATTCCAAGTGTTTAATATCCATAATGTAAAAATACAGAAATAAAAAAATATTATATTAATAAAAATATTATGAACCAGAAGATTAACTTCCACTAAATAAATAGTAATGAAAATAGTAGATGAACAAAAAAAAAATCAAGAAAATATAGATAATATAATCAATAGGTAAGTAACAATATCAATAACAAATTTGGATGTTTTTATTATCATATATAAACGATGAAGCGGTAAGATTCTGATCACATTATAAGTTGATGGCATTAGGATGTTCTAAGTTAATCTTTGCCTTGGGGAAGGAATAACCTAGGAAGGGAATTTAAATTCTAACAAATGAATCAACAATAAAAAAAAATATTTTTTTTTGGGAACATTTCCGCAGAAATAAAATTAAAATAAGAATGTCTTGCGGTACCTAACAAATGTGTCTACTAAACATTGGAAACATTTGCGACGACAAGTCAACCTTTTCCTTCCATGCTTTAACTGACAATGTTATCTACATTAACAGGAAACCATTGCGAAAGCATGAAAAGATTACCATGATACCTGATAAAATCACAAGCCGAACATTAACATCAACAATTGAATTTAAACAACGGAGATAACATGATTCGATCTCGTCAGATAACATAATAAGAGAATAAAATAAGAGAAAAGAGCGTGAATGGGGAAGGTAAAAAAATTCGGAATCGGAAAAATTAAATTTAACAGGATTTACAAAAAAAAATGATAATAAAAATAAATGAGATAATTAATTAGCCACGTGTTTGCTTTAAGTTTGGGCGCCATCTGTAACGGGATGCGATAGCGTGCTATCGACCGTTATCAGAAATACTACTCAATCAGGGGCTTCGAGGCAGTCATCAGTGGCCAGCTAGAACTCAGGGTTGGGCGTGGGGTTTCTCGAAGCATAATTGAGTCTTGATAGACCGCTAGAAAGAACTCATCGGGAAAAGGAAAAATATGAAAGAAAAATAGAAGAGGAAAAAGAAGACCCAAGGCTTAGAACAACTTACCATAGATGCGTGTGATCAGGCTTACCTCTTCATCGCTTCATGAACGCACTTAGATTCTCATACTGAAAGTAAACTTAGTTAAGCGGAAGTGAAAGCACAATGTTTGAGTGAAAACAGAAAAGAAACAATCCTTAAACGCAAAAAAAAATTATTGAAATAATAAAAAAAAAGAAAACATTTCCATACTTTGAACATTATAATTAATAAGAATTAAGCTTTTATTTATCAAAATCATTGAATTATGCGAAAATTAAAACAATAATTAAGAAAATTAACCCTAATAATTCCTGAATTAAGTAAAAATAATTAAAAAAAATTACAACAACAAAAAAATAGTACCTAAAGATTTAAATATAATGATAATATAGTATACATAATAAATTGAAAAAAAAAAATTTGCTTACAAGATTTTTAATTCTTAAATGTGGTTGCGACCTTGCGATCGAATTTAAATGATGTTGCTGATGATTGATGCATGTTGATTGTAGGTGTCGACGAAGAGATTTTATATTTATTACTCGTGAATTAATTTCTATTATTATTATTTTCCTTTTTTTTTTTATTTTTTTTAATACATGACATTAATTATTTATATTATAAATTGTTTCTAATAGTTTTAGGTATTAATTTATACTTATTTATTTATGTTTTTAGGCTCAAGGAATTATTCTCACAGCGCATTTATAGGTAATTAACGTATGGTCACTTAAAATATTTTTTTTCTTTTAATTTGTTTTACGTTATGTTGTACTTGTATTTAATTCTATATAGAAATAATACACAATATTGTATATGCAACTGTAAGAGACCACATTACAATATTTATGACGCACACTTTACAGTTTTTTAATTTTTTTTTTCTTTGATATTTTTTTTGAATTTTTTTTATTAATTAATTTTTTATTAATCACAGATTTCATACACTTTTAATTTTGGTTATTGAATAAATTGATATTAATAATAATATAATTGCGATATAATTGTTTTAGTTACTTATAAATTATTCAATTTATTAATTAACAACAACACTTTGTACAGTTTATATTTGGTACATCGTATTTTTTTTTCTTGTTAGCACAAATAACGTTTTGGTTCATACCAAATACCAAAAAAAAATTACAATAACTTTTAGAGTTTAGTTTTATAAACAATTGAACTAATAATATAATTTTTTTTCTATATACATATATATATACATATATATATAATATATAATTAATAACGATAACTAAAATGTCTATTAAATTATCACACAATTCAAGATAGTTCGATAAAATTTATCACAGCAATGGCGAAAATATGCACAACCATTTTTTATTTATTTTTTATTTATTTATTTATTAACTTTTCACTCAAACGTTTGTATATACTCAATATTAGCAAATTCAAAAATAAAAAAATACTGACCCCGTGCACATCCAAATCAGTCAATTTATAGCAAAAACTAAACAACTGACCATCCCACTCAAACAACATTAAACGGGATAAACAAGTATCTCATTCCCCTACAAACAGTATGCTATGGTACATTTGGGAATGGTCAGTAATAACAATAATACAACCAGAATAATCTCAGGTGAGCGAACCAAGTGCGTTCTTGTACCGATCTGAAGAAGCAATCGTTACATACTCATCAAACAATCAAAAAGTGACTCACCTCTTTCATTAATGTCCATGCTTCCCCAGATAGTGTGATGCGCATTAGCATCAACTCCCAGTACCACACCTACCTTTGATTGTTCCGCTTCATGGATCAGCTCCTCCAGGTTATCCGGAGGAACCTCCTTCTCCCTTCCTCGAAAAAAATTGTTACGGTAAAAGTAAAAAACTGAAAAAAGCGTTAGATAACGTTGATTCTACGTTATATTAAAAATTTACTTTCACTACTCACTGTTCAAAAATCAAAAAAAAAAATACCACCAAAGTACCTGAAACAGAAAAGTGGACCGCTATGTGGCCGAACCACACCCAAAGCGGACAACCGAACTGAATCGAAGCAAAAAGAAAAATCGCGAAAACTCCAAACGCAATCACTCAAACAACGGGGAAAAGAAGAAATTGGCGTGATAACTGCTCTGTGTGGGGCTTCCACCAAATCGGTGGACCACCACGACTCACGAGTCTGACCGCACAAAATAAATATATAATATGTAAAAGAAATAAGCGGAGGGAAAAACAACTGTTACAATTAAAATTTTACAGTTGGTTTTTCCTCAAAATCGTACCTTCTTTGTTTTTACCTTCATTGGCCCGTCCGACCACACCGCAACCAGCGCCGACGCAGGATCCCCCTCAAACACCTGTTGCCCTGCCCCCACGGGCGGGAATACTATCTCAGTAACACCGTTCACCACCGTTAACTGACTGGATCTAGATTAACGTGGAGTCGGCCACGCCAAGGAAATTTGTACACACGATAGGTGTAGCCGTCCTTGGTAGCGGCTGAATAATCACGGTAAATTATCACACGGCCAACTAATCACAACTATAGTATTTTTGTTTTCAAACCCTTGAGTTTAACAAAGCCACGCAAAGTATGGGTACACTTTGGGAGAAAAATAAACAATGAACACAATGCACTTATGACTTCAAACGTTTTGTTTTCTATTTATTTTAAACTATTCAAAAATTATATATTTATATATTTTTTTTTTTTTTAAATGTATTACATTCCGGATCACCCGGCAAAAATATTATATAAAAACATATGCCACACGGCAAAATAATGTATATAAACTATATTCCACTTGGCCATACATAAAAATCATAATTTATTTTAGTTTTTTTTTTTTACGGTTATTTCGACCGAAACTTTACTATTATATACCATTAATATTATTGAATTTTTTATTATTTAATATTTTACAAAAAAAACATTTTTGTTATTTTTTTTTTTTTTTATACAAAAATAAAAGGCCACTCGGCACCAAAGAAAACAAACTTTTTTTATCTTAATAATTAAAGAGAAAACTGGTCCATCGACTGTCTATTAAAAAATACAAAACTCGACTACCTTTTTTCTTCAAAAAAAATATTTTACATCAATCACCAAAAATCAGTAAATTTCCCCCCCCCCCCCCTTATTCTTCTTCGCGTCGCTGTTCGTCCCATTCGCTGTATCTGTGCGCATGTTCATTATTTTATTTTTTTTTTTATCTTTTATTATTGTAAACTCTTTATTCATGTTTATGTTTTTTTTTTGTTTATGTACACACATACAGCGAATGAGACCAACAACGACGACGAACATCTGTATATATTTAGTTGCACGGCTGCCTCGGCTCCATGTCTGATACACCGATCGGCTTTCCCCACACAGAGCAAATATCACGCGTTCATCCAAGCCAATGATACCAAAAGAAAAAAAAATCGAATTTTCGAGATTGAACATTGTAGTATCGTAAACACTCCATCTCATACTACACAATACATGTACACACACCAACTCGCAAGAAATATCTATGCTTGTACATGACAATATGGAAAACAAGTAAATGCAAAAAAAAAAAAATTTAAAATATGTTTACATAACAATCGGAGGGAATATTAACTTTAAATTTGGAAATCACAACATCATCGAGCATAAATATAAACACCATGGTGGTCATGGTATTTTATAATTAAAGAAAAAATTTCAAAGTATATGCGCGTTTGGAATTCTCGCAAGAACCAAATTCCTCTGCCTCAGTGGAGACGCATGCCAGTCGTAACAGACATACTAGACGATATAATTTTGTACCCTTTGGTTCTGAGGCCACAGATCCTGTTGTTGTTAATCCAACGTTCTTGGATTAGTATCACATCCTCACCCGAACTAGCCAGCCTGAGGAGTACAGCTGCCGAAGCAGCCTTAGAATGGTGAAGGTTAATTTGAGTTATCTTAATCAAAACCTTTTAACCTTTACCTACCTCTTTGGTATATTCCTGCTACCGCAGGAATATTATTTGTCTTTATTTTGGGATGCGCCGGATTCGCCCGTCTCGCTAACCCTCATACCCTCTGTAGAGGACTCGTCAGTGCCCCATCCCCGTCTGGCCAGGCTGCCGACATCCTCCTCCATCGGTACACCAGCTCCTTCGCTTAAGTGCCCCTCCTCATCTTCCAAGTGAATCCTTGCCAGACCGAGATGGCCGGATTGACTCTCCCCCTACCCTCAGCTTCTCCCCATGCTGCTGGTACCCCCTTCAGGCCTGGTCGGGTTCCCACCATCCTCCGGTTGGCCTCCCATACGCGCTTCCGCCCCATCCTTTTTATAAACGTTAAGAATAATTGACCCGAATCTGGAGTCAATTACTCCCTTCGTTTTGTGCAGAAGAACAAGGGGCTCCTTATTTATTACCATAATTGATAATTTCAAGCCCCCTTCGCCTCCTCCTGCTTGACGATCTTCCAATTTCCTGTCGGAAGATTCGGGTTACTGGCCTGCATGATTTTCTATGCCTCGTGAGGGCTAGCCGGTTCGGATGGCAGCCAGACACGTGCCCTCGGCCTGCTAGGAATTTCCTCCCGGCTAACTGCCGCTAGCTTTGCGGCTGGCCACACCTCCCCTACTTTGGTTATAGCCTTTTTATATAGATCCACAAATTAGAGTCCGAGCATGCAGTCATATTCACACGCCCTTGATACCATCCCGCATCTCTGCAGGATAGGGGTGGTCCTGGATTTTCTCCCAGGACCTTTAAAAAGACGAGGTTGAGTGCATTATACACCAACCTCCATTTTTCCGCCGTGATGCTCCCATCTTCTTGACTTTCGTCAATTACGGCTAGCATCAACAAATGCTCTTCCCTCAGGACATCGCTGAACAGCTTTGTCCCTGAGTTGGAGCTCGGATTCTTGTTAGTCAACAACCTGGCCCGCTTGCTGTTGACTACTTTCACCTTGTCCTGGGACCGCTATCTTTTCGACACATGGTCCCTTTTCGAGCTTCCGCAGCCCACAGTGCTTCTTGCCCAAGCTATTGATGTTTTCTGTTCTGCCCCTCGGGGGTCGAAGCCCACTTCTCGAGAATTCGAAGTGCCGAGCGGCGATTTCTGTACCGCCTTTTCGCCGGAGGAATGTCTCTCGTCCCACTCTCCTGTGCTGCGTTGGTACCGCTAACTCCCGGGACTAGTGCCCTATCTAGAGTCAACCACCTCTGCAACCTTAGAGACCCAACCCGTCTGGTTCGAGGTACCTCCCTTCACTAATACCAGCCTTTGAGGAGAGCCGGTGCCCTTGATTTTCTTATAGTTAGATTTGTCCATTGTGATTCCCACGAGTATCGGAGAAATAAAGGTCCGCCTGCGCAGAGATCCGTATAAGCAGGTAAGGCTCATAACAACTGGAGGTCGTCAGGTATCCAAAGAGCTCCGTTCACGACTGGGCTTCGTTAAGTGGGCCCCAGCCTGGCAGATCGTCAGCACGGGTCGATTTACACCTTAATCCGGCCCATTTGCCATCATTTAGCTTGACCCGCCTTATACCTAGGTCACTTATTAACCCCCGTTCAATGCGCGTGGACCCGGAGGCGACGGCAATTATAAGGCAAAACAAAAGGTAGATTCCAAAATAAAATACGTTGACTTCCAAAAATTTAAGGGAAATGATTTTTGTTACATCATATGAAAACAGTTACATAACATTGGATATAAAAGGACCATTAATAAGGAAATAAGCGCTGTTATTTTAAATTTTTATTAATTATTTTATCAGGTAAATTAATAAAAGACGGACAAGAGTGAAATTACAACATTAATAATTTTTTAAGCCCTGTTTTAGATTTAGGATTTAGGGAGTCCTGAGTATCCGGCCCTGGATTCCAGAAAAATGATCATCTAATAATGTAGTTAGATTGTGCTGTCTTATGCTAACCTATTTATTATATATTGTACTAATAATTTACTAACTATCAATCGCATTGGTGTCTGTAACCGGGTCGAGTCTGTCCCAACTAATAATCCTATCCAATCCTTCGGTTTTGTTATATGTGAACGGGTGTAGGCATGGGCCCGGGAGTCCGGGAGATCCTGCTATTATGCTTGGTCGTACACTCATAATCAATCACAAAAGTTTAATTTCAACTTTATTTTTTTTTAATTTTATCTTTATTTTGTTATAATGATGTTTTTTATAATTCAGTAGAATCCGTTTATACCAAACCATGTATATAACGAACAAACGCTTATAATGATCATATTATGGTTTTGTCATATAGTTGTGTGCCTTGAATTTGCACGAACACTTATTTTTTTCTTATACACTACAAACAAAGAACTACGTTTATAAACGTAAACGAATATTTGAATAACATGAACAGCCGGCTATAATGAACAAAATTATGTCCCTTGAGTGTTTGCTATAAGCGAATTCTACTGTAATTATAATTATAATTTTAGCTTAGTAATTTTAGATTTTCTTAAATATTTTATCAGGTAAATTATTGAAAGGCGAACAGGGGGAAATTACAACATTAATAATTTTTAATTTAGGTTTAGGGAGACCTGAGTATCCGGCCCTGGATTCCAGAGAAATGATCTTCTAAAAATGTAGTTAGATTGTGTTGTCTTTTGTGCCGTTAATTTACTAACTATCGATCGCATTGGTGTCTGTAACCGGGTCGAGTCTGGCCCAACTAATAATCCTATCCTATCCTTCGGTTTTGTTGTGTGTAAACGGGTGTACGGTGTGTGCCCGGGAGTCCGGGAAACTTGATATAATACTTGGCCGTACACTCACAATCAATCAATCAATCATATGAAAACAGTTACATAACGAATCATAATGAATGAAAAATCCCTACTACAAAAATGTATATGTATAAAACAAAAGATTATAGAGTTATTGGTCTTAGGTCCTTAGGATAGACATGTGAGCTTTTCCCCCCTTTCGGTAGAAACACTACATTGTGTAACACTACGCATTGTCTGGAGGATATCCAAGTAAAAAAAAACTGAAAACAAAAAAAAATTTAAAGTTACTTTACAAAAAAAAATGTATCCTCCAAATCATGTATCGTGTTAATGATCTTTGGCAGTTGTTGCCGGCGAAGCATCAGGGTTATGGGCGTGGGGATTTAAGAGTATCCGTGAATCAGGTTTAACCGCATGAAAGGATGATTCTGAATACCTACCTACCTATTCGGACACTTACCTTGCCCTAATTCATCCTCAGTTTGACGATTAACACCTCATTCTCAAATTTATTTGTCACTAATGTAAAAACTAATTTTCAACTTGGATTTAACAATCGAAAGAAAAAAAAAATCAACAAATTTATTTTGGTATGAAATAGACAAAAAAAACAATGATTATGGATAAAATACATTCTTCGTAAACACTACCCTAACCTAACTAACCTAAAACTACTCTACTCCGGAATTTAATGCTAATTACAACAAAAAATACATTATTTAATTATATAAATACAGGAAACCACAGAAATTTTAATAGAAAATATAATTAAACCAAAAAAAAAATAATATAATCTTAAAAAAAAAATATAAAACTTAACGATCTGGTGTTGCAGCCTGTTGATCAGGTGATTGGAGATTTCGTTCAATTATGTATAACCATTTAGGCGCTCGTATGTTAAATTTTGATTAATATATTTTGATTTAGTGAAATTATCTTCGCTAATTCAAAACGATTAATGGAATCACAAATTGTTCATTTATTCACTTTAACTTTAACTTTTAATTATGTTCTTTATGTTATCACCTTTAATTGTGTTGCTTATTTTTACCTTTTATTTTTTTTTTATTATCATATCACAACAACAACAAAAAAAATCACTGGTGAATATTGGGCTACCTTACATTGTCCATTCTAGTTCTAGTTTTCTAGAACACCATTGTTTTTGTATTTGTAAAAAAAAAATTTTATTTAATTTTTTTTTTATTATTTTTTTATTTTATTTTATTAACACAATTTCTTAATTCATAAATTTTGAATTTTACTTTTTTTTTTTCTGTAACATTCACAATTTCTTAATTCATAAATTTTAATTTTTTTTTTTTTTGTAGCACTGACAATTTCAAAATTATATTGCATTAATTCAAATATAACACAACAACAAAAAAAAAATTTGAATACTAAATACTCAGAAAAAAAAAAGAACTTAACTAAAACTTAACTAAACTTAACTTAAATGCTAAAGAACCCGCTCGGCTCTACACTTAAAAATTAACTTCCAGACTGACTCACAAAAAAAAAAAAATTAGAAGTTCACAACGATTTTTCTTTTCCCTTCAAAACAATTATTATTATTATTTTTTTTTAGAACGGAAACAGAATATCCAATTTAACTACTGTACTTAATGATTCTACAAAAAAAAAAAATGAAATTACAAAAATTTAATATGAGTTACCGGATTACATTATTTTCTTTTTGCATAACAGCAAAAAGGTGTGAGAATATTTGAATTGAAAAAAAAATAAAAACCGTTGTGACGGCGTACACGTGCGTTGTTACAATTGACCTCCGTCCAGTACCTAGGAATATAGCCCAGCTTCAAACACCCTTTGAATATAGCTTTCAGGTAAGGAAGAATAATTACTGAGTTGTTTTGAAGTTCCGCTGGTATAATTTGAACCGGACCAGCCGATTTTAATGGATTAGAACTCCTCAGTGCCCATAGGATCCGTTTCCTGGTTACGATATCCTCTGGGAACACTGACAGTGATTCCTGATGGTTTCTACGCACTAACAGGTCTTTAAAGCTCCCTGGGAAGTGTGTCTCGAAGAGAAGCTCCAGAGATTCTCTACTAGAAGCTGTCCAAGATCTGTCCGGTTTTATCAAAAAACTGGGACTAGCTGTACTTTTGGAAAGAATCTTCCTAAGGCGAGAGGTTTTGGATACCTCTTCCATTTTATCACAAAAGGTTCTCCAAGACCTCCTTTGTGCCTTTCTTAATTCTTTCTTATAATTTCCGAGTTTCTCCTTATAGGAGTCCCAATCCTGAGCCTCCCTTGTATATTTGGCTCTATTAAAGGCTGTCCTACACGCCTTACGATAGGTTCCCAGTTCCCTGGACCACCATACTTGTTTTTGCCTACCTCTAGGCTTAACCAGAGTTTGAGTGCATTATACACCAACCTCCATTTTTCCGCCGTGATGCTCCTATCTTCTCGACTTTCGTCAATTACAGCTGGCATCAACACATGCTCCTCCCTCAGGACATCGTTGAACAGCTTTGTCCCTGAGTTGGAGCTCGGCTTGACTACTTCCACCTTGTCCTGGGACCGCTGTCTTTTCGACACATGGTCCCTTTCCGAGCTTCCGCAGCCCACAGTATTCTTGCCCAAGCTATTGATGTTTTCTGTTCTGCCCCTCGGGGGTCGAAGCCCATTTCTGTACCGCCTTTTCGCCGGAGGAATGTCTCTCGTCCCACTCCCCTGTGTTGCGTTGGTACCGCTAACTCCCGGGACTGGTGCACTAGAGTCAACCACCTCTGCAACCTTAGAGGCCCAACCCGTCTGGTTCGAGGTACCTCCCTTCGCTGATACCGGCTTTTGAGGAGAGCCGGTGCCCTTGATTTTCTTATAGTTAGATCTGTCCATTGTGATTCCCACGAGTATCGCAGAAATAAAGGTCCGCCTGCGCAGAGATCCGTATAAGCAGGTAAGGCTCATTACAACTGGAAGTCGCCAGGTATCCAGAGGGCTCCGTTTACGGCTGGGCTTTGTTAAATGGGCCCCAGCCTGGCAGATCGTCAGCACGGGTCGATTTACACCTTAATCCGGCCCATTTGTCATCATTTAGATTGACCCACCTTATACCTAGGTCACTTATTAACCTCCGCTCAATGAGCCTGGACCCGGAGGCGACGGCAATTATGAGGCAAAACAAAAGGTAGATTCCAAAATAAATTACGTTGATTTCAAAAAATTTAAGGGAAATGATTTTTGTTACATCATATGAAAACAGTTACATAACGAATCATAATGAATGAAAAATCCCTACTACAAAAATGAATGTACAAAAAAAATGTAAAATGTATGTCAAGCCTTGCGGTTCTCATACAAGCCAGATATCATAAAACAAATGTACATTGACTTGTGTCAGTGTGTAAGTCAGTTTTATATAATAAATATTTAAATAGAAAATTTGAATATTTATTTCATATCGTGTTTGCATACGGCGACATAATACTAATACTAATATAATATAACTCAACATAAACGGATTCTCAAACTACAATTACAACACCATTTGTTTTGGTTTTGATGTACCTAAAAATAAAACAAGCAAATCCATATGAAAACCAAATAATCCATTAAAATTGTAACGAAGCATACACACACAATGTTCTTAAATGGAATATGGAAATCATAAAAAAAAAGATCGAGAAGAAAGTTGGTATATTTCTTCAAATAAATTAAAGCTTTGATTTATATGTACGTATGAATAAATTAGTTTATTATCAATGTATTACAAATAATGAATTTACCATTTGTTCGGATAGTTATTATTTTTTAAATAAACTTGTGGAAATGATTTTGTGATAGTCTAAATTAAATTAATGTCATATTAAATACCTCGAAATTTATGGAAACGTTAAATCTACCAACAATTAACAAATATAAAATTGTTCTTGTATTTTAAAAGAAATTTTTGAAATGATTATATACATGAAAACATTACATAAAGTAGAACAAATATATTTCATTTATGTATGTACATACATATATATACATATAAAAAAAACGATCTTGCTAACCCAATCGCGATTGCATTTTAACTGTGCGAAACTGAAAAGAGAAAACATTATAAAGAAAACGATACAAACCTCTCGTTCTCGGGTGTTACTTCTGGCAACTGTTCGAAAATTGTAAGTAATATCATTCATATACATTTGAGTAGTATGAACTTTCCACATCTGTTTATCTTTTCTGTGATATAGTTTCATGTTGTTATATTTGTTTTTGTATTAAAAAGAAAATGTTATGACGCTAATTTCTTGTTTTTGTTGTTGGGGATTCTTATATGGAATGCGGAAATATGATTACTATTAAAAATGTTTTTGATTTGGAATTAAAAAATAGAATAAAAATAAAAATTGTGCTAATTTTGGGTTGGTTTATATTGTAGCAGCCGATTAATGGTAATAATTAATCATTGCAATTCAATTATAAATAATCAAATTTGTAATTCGAATTTCAAATAAATATTAATCGCGCTACAAAATAAAAGTATAAAATCTTAATGAAATGTACTATAACATTATCTACGAATGTATTTGTCGCATCATTTTATTTTCTACATTACTTCGTAACATATAACGCTATTTTCTATGTACAACCTATTTTTAGTTATATGTATTTTATTTAGAATGGAACGACAGCTGATTCGATTATTCATACCGCATGAAATATAAGCACTCGCACAGATGCATATATTTACAGAAATATTAATTCGCTATTGTTTATCTCTGCTTACGCCGAGTTCGCAAACAAAATGTTTATGTACTTATCTTTTCCTTTTCCCGTTTTACAAAATTTGAATACAAGCATGACGCCACACACAATATTATATTGTATTGATATAGGTTTTGGATAATTCCAAAAAAACAGAATGTATCGTGTATTTGACCAGATTGGTCAAAGAAAAAATAATTTTCTACCATAGTAGCGTGAAATAAAATTTAATCAAAAATACATATTTTTTTATAATAATATATTAATAATAATTTAAAATAAATTAAATATAATAAAAATCTTATTTTGTACTATTAATAACAAAATTAAAAATCAATAAAATTTATGTCTTTTATAATATATTAAACGAAGTGAAATAGTGAATTAACAAGTTCAACAAATACACTACAACTATAATATAACATACCTTCCTCTTTTGGGGAGTGAAAATTTCAGAAGGAAATTTTCACTTATCGTATGATATAGTTATGTATGTCTAGGATTATTTATTAAGCTATTGTTTGTCTAATTCTATTGTTAATAATTTTGATTCCTAAATGGAGACTGGAAGGTCTGCTTTGGTAGTTAGACATCGTTTCCTGTTTGTGTTCGATTCTTTGTAGTTTTTCTTTCTGTCGTCCACCATTTCTTTTTCTTTTTCTGCATTTTGGATAAAACGTTTTGTAGTTGGCATCTTTTCTTGTAGTTATGTTTTCAGTGGATTGATATTTGATGACGGGATTGCTTTTATTGTTGTTCTTCACTTCTTCTTCCGATCTCACTTCTACGTCAGATGGATAACTGCTTGTCGTTGGATGGTACCTCAATGCCCTGCTAACAAGCATACAGGCCGTTCTTTACAATCTCTCAATCTTACTTTTATAAGTTACCTTTTCCAGAGCTGGCCACCAAACACCCACCCCGTACCTGAGTACAGGTCTCGCTACAGCGGTGTAGAGCCAGTGTGCCAATTCCGGCTTCAGACCCCATCTATGACCAATGGCGTTCCTACAGGAGTACAAAGCTATAGTAGCTTTGTTTATTCTCTCCAACATGTTGGGCTTCCAACTAAGCTTACTGTCCAAAATAATGCCCAGATATCTGGCGCTATCAGTAAAAGAACGTCTCGTGCCATTTAAGGTAGGAGGGACAACTACCGGGATTTTATATTTCTTAGTGAAGGGTACCAGCTCTGTCTTGGACGGGTTATTACCAAGTCCACATTTGCCAGCCCATTTCGTAACGATGGTAAGCGCATTCTGCATTACGTCTACAATCGTGCCCAGGAATTTCCCGGTAACAGCTAAAGCTACGTCATCTGCGTAAGCGATAACTTCAAAACACTCTCTCTCCAATTCTAGTAGTAACCCGTTTACTACTATATTTTAGAGAAGAGGGGCAGAACCCCCCCCCCCCCTGTGGAGTCCCCCAACTTCGAGCTAACAATCCTGCTTCCCAGCATATAATTGATTAACCCTATCAGAGGAACGTCCAACTCCAAAAATGATAATCCCTCCTTGATTGCCTCCGCTTTCACATTATTAAAGGCGCCCTCTATATCCATTAAAGCCACCAAACAGAATTGCTTCGAATTAATCGATTTCTCAATCGTACACACCAAGGCGTGCAGAGCAGTGTCCACAGATCTACCCTTTGTGTACGCATGCTGAGACAGTGCCCACTTCCTGGCACCTATTTTATCTTTAATGTATACATCCAGTAGCCTTTCCAAGGTTTTCAAAAGAAAGGATGATATAGTTATTGGTCTTAGGTCCTTAGGATAGACATGTGAGCTTTTCCCCGCTTTCGGTATAAACACTACATTGACCTCCGTCCAGTACCTAGGAATATAGCCCAGCTCCAAACACCCTTTGAATAAAGCTTCCAGGTAAGGAAGAATAATTACTGAGTTGTTTTGAAGTTCCGCTGGTATAATTTGATCCGGACCAGCCGATTTAAATGGTTTAAAACTCCTCAGTGCCCATAGGATCCGTTTCCTGGTTACGATATCCTCTGGGACCACTGACAGTGATTCCTGATGGTTGCTACGCACTAACAGGTCTGTAAAGCTCCCTGGGAAGTGTGTCTCGAAGAGAAGCTCCAGAGATTCTCTACTAGAAGCTGTCCAAGATCCGTCCGGTTTTATCAAAAAACTGGGACTAGCTGTACTTTTGGAAAGAATCTTCCTAAGGCGGGAGGTTTCGGATACCTCTTCGATTTTATCACAGAAGATTTTCCAAGACCTCCTTTGTGCCTTTCTTAATTCTTTCTTATAAATTCCGAGTTTCTCCTTATAGGAGTCCCAATCCTGAGCCTTCCTTGTATATTGGGCTCTATTAAAGGCTGTCCTACACGCTTTACGATAGGTTCCCAGTTCCCTGGGCCACCATACTTGTTTTTACCTACCTCTAGTAGGGCAAGGGCAAGAGACTCCTTATTTATTACCATTATTGATCATTTCGAGCCCCCTTTGCCTTCTCCTGCTTGACGATCTTCCAATTTCCGGTCGGAAGATTCGGGTTACTGGCCTGAATGACTTTCAAAGCCTCGTCAGGGCTAGCCGGTTCGGATGACAGCCAGACACGTGCCCTCGGCCTGCTGGGAATTTCCTCCCGGCTAACTGCCGCTAGCTTTGCGCCTGGCCACACCTCCCCTACTTTGGCTATAGCCTTTTTATAAAGATCCACAGATCTAGAGTCCGAGCATGCAGTCCATACCATAATCTCTTTATGCGGGCATCTCTGCAGGATGGGGGTGGTCCTGGATTTTCTCCCAGGACCTTTAAAAAGACGAGGTTGAGTGCATTATACACCAACCTCCATTTTTCCGACGTGATGCTCCCATCTTCTTGACTTTCGTCAATTACGGCTAGCATCAACATAAAAAAAAAGATCGAGAAGAAAGTTGGTATATTTCTTCAAATAAATTAAAGCTTTGATTTATATGTACGTATGAATAAATTAGTTTATTATCAATGTATTACAAATAATGAATTTACCATTTGTTCGGATAATTATTATTTTTTAAATAAACTTGTGGAAATGATTTTGTGATAGTCTAAATTAAATTAATGTCATATTAAATACCTCGAAATTTATGGAAACGTTAAATGTACCAACAATTAACAAATATAAAATTGTTCTTGTATTTTAAAAAGAAATGTTTGAAATGGTTATATACATGAAAACATTACATAAAGTAGAAAAAATATATTTCATTTATGTAGGTATGTACATATGTATATATAAAAAAAGCGATCTTACCAATCGCGATTGCATTTTAACTGTGCGAAACTGGAAAGAGAAAACATTATAAAGTAAACGATACAAACTTCTTGTTCTCGGGTGTTACTTCTGGCAACTGTTCGAAAATTGTAAGTAAATATCATTCATATACATTTGAGAAGTATGAACTTTCCACATCTGCTTATCTTTTTCTGTGATATAGTTTCATGTTGTTATATTTGTTTTTGTATTAAAAAGAAAAATATTATTACGCTAATTTCTTTTTTTTTGTTGTTGGGGATTCTTATATGGAATGCGGAAATATGATTGATTGATTGATTGATTGCGATGTACGAGCGGATTCTTATATGGAATGCGGAAATATGATTGATTGATTGATTGCGATGTACGATCAAGCATTAAGCAAGTCTCCCGTATTATAAATGCGAAATCACCACTATACCCATGTTACAACACGACACCATTCTTCATGAAGCCAAACCCCTTAAAGAAAGGCGTCACATCGATAACCACATAAGTCTAATTTGTTGTTATATTCGCCTCTGGTCAGGCCGCCGTCGTACACCTTTTTACATATAACAAGATCGAGGGATGGGGAAAGGAATGTTAGCAACAAAGACTCAACCCGCTTCCAGACACCTAAGTAGTTGATAGATAGTTAGTAAAATTTGTTAGTAATAAATATTTTTTAGTAATTTATTTAGCACAAGACAACAATTTTTTTTTTTTTAAAGTTCATCTACTGCTCCAACCTGTAAGAAGAACACAATGACAACACAAATTTCCTGGTACCGCAAACTCTTTTTCTGATAAGCTGTAAACAACTATTAGTATTCCCCTCCACCATTTTTTCCATCGGCGGTTGTGAGAGGGGGCGAGATTTCGATCCATCATAATGTTCCCATGCGGTCACCCAAATTTGTACTAACTTGTAGGTAGTGTTGCTTGACGTTGTTGTTGAAATCGTTGCGTCTCTGCTGTGCCTGCTACACATTGTTGGACCGCTTAGCGCCATCGTCGGAGAGGCAATTAGAGGCCCTCATAACGGGTCAAGACATCGGCGACCGTAAACCATCTGACGCGTTAAGACACATCCGCACTCTCGCTGCCACAAATTTTCCGGATCACATAATAAAATCACTTTGGGTCAGGAAAATGCCCGAGGTAATTAAGATTGCCCTAATCGCGCAGCCAGAGTCCATTACGACTGACGCACTGGCCAAAACCGCCGATCGGATGTTTGAGGTAATTTCAATCGGTCAACAGTTTCCAAACATATCTCAAGTTAAGGCAAGACAATCACGTCCAACTGAGCGCACTGATCATGTCCCTTCAACTAGTCGAAACACTGGCACCATTGAAGATAGAATGAATCGGCTCGAGGCCAAATTAAATGCCTTGTTTCGAGACCGATCTTCAGGACGATCGCAACAATCGCGACCTCGATCACAATCACGCAGCCCCAGCAACTATTCACGCCGTCATGGCAGGTGTTGGTACCACGCAAAATTTGGTACGGCTGCGAAAAAATGCGTTCCGCCTTGCAACTTCAACACGTCGCAACCATCGACGTCACAAAACATACACAACACGGATGTTGAAGTAGTAAATCAAAAAAAAAACTTGTAGATCACTGGGACGGGACCCAACTCACACATACCCCATATACGTCACGGTTATTCGCATTCGACCGAATAAACCGTTATACCTTTTTAGTCGACACTGGCGCTGACCTTTCGGTTATTCCAGTTTTCAATTTTAAAAATGAATTTAATATAGTTAAACGAAATCCTAATCTAGTTTTGTCGGCCGCCAATGGCACAACCATCCACACTTACGGCACGAAGTTGCTTCAGGTGGATCTCGGGCTTAAGCGAACCTTTACGCATGCATTTTTACTTGCTGCTGTGAATCGCCCGATCATTGGCGCCGACTTCTTATGTAAATATGGACTACTTGTTGATCTGAAGAATAAACGGCTGGTTGATTCAGCGACTAAGCTGTCAATCAATGCCACCATGGTTCGCGTCGACACACCGACACCGATCCATTTCACAATCAACAACGGCTACGGCACTTTGCTTAAAAAGTTTCCAAAACTTACAGCAGAGCCGAATTACAAATTGCCAGTCCGACACAACGTGGTTCATCATATTGTCACAGCAGGCCATCTGCCCGTGTCGAGACCACGCAGGCTAGATCAAATCCGGTACAAAGCCGCATTTACAGAATTCCAACACATGGTGGAATTAGGAATTTGCCGTCCATCCGCATCTCCCATTTCCTGTCCATTACACATGGTAAAAAAGAAAGATCACGATTGGCGACCATGTGGGGATTATCGCCGTTTAAACACGGTCACGACACCTGATCGTTATCCGATACCCCACATTCAAAATTTCTCCATGCACTTGCATGGTTGCAAAATTTTTTCGAAAATCGATCTCGTCAGAGCCTACCACTTAATTCCCGTCGCACCTGAAGACGTCCATAAGACGGCGATCACTACACCATTTGGCCTTTTCGAATTCACCCGAATGCCATTCGGTCTACGCAATGCCGCACAAACGTTTCAGCGGTTCATGAATCAAGTCGTCCATAACCTTGAATTCGTGTTCGTCTACATTGACGATATACTTGTGGCTTCTCAAACTGAGGAACAGCACAAACTCCACTTGGAACAACTCTTCCACAAGTTAACGGAGTTTGATGTTCACATCAACAGTGCAAAATGTGTCTTTGGTGCAACCACTCTTGATTTCCTCAGCCACAAGATCACCCCTAATGGTATTCTGCCATCTGAAGAACGAATTAACGCCATTAGGGAATTCCCAGCTCCTAGTTCAATAAAACACATTCAGCGATTCATCGGTATGGTAAATTACTACCACCGATTTATACCAAAATTAGCTGAAATACTCGCACCAGTTCACAGCCACTTGGCAGTACTTCTACGTAAGCCCAAAACAGCCAATAATTTCTCTTGGCCCGACGAATGCCAACAAGCATTTACGTCACTTAAGGCTGAACTCGCAAAAACAACACTACTTGCACACCCACTAAGCGATTCAAAGCTCAGTTTAACTACTGACGCATCAAACACTGCCGTTGGGGCAGTACTGCAACAGTATAGCAACAAGTGTTGGGAGCCATTGGGATTTTTCTCAAAGAAACTCTCGGATGCAGAAAGGAAATATTCCGCATTCGATCGGGAATTATTGGCAATATATCTAGCAGTAAAACACTTCAGATGTTTTGTCGAAGGTCGGGACTTCACAATTTTTACCGACCATAAACCTCTGACTAGAGCACTTCAGTCTAAAACTGAACGTAACCCGAGGCAATCTCGCCACTTGGATTAGATTAGTCAATTTACCACAGACATTCAGCATGTGCACGGTTATGACAACGTTGTTGCAGATACACTCTCTCGCACAACGGACAACGAAACGGCCACAGTCGAGACACAAATCGACTTAAACAAAATCTCAATTACACAACAAGCTGACCTAGAACTTCAGAATTTACTTTCTGGTTCCGAATGTCACACTAGTTCATCACTGAAACTGGCGCTTGTAAAATTACCTGGCCTTGAAATCTTCGCAGAACCACTACGTCGAACCATCTTCGACACATTACATAACATTTCTCATCCTGGTGTCCGTGCAACTCGTAAATTGATTACGACTCGCTATTTTTGGCCAAGCATAAATAAAGACGTAGGCAATTGGGCTCAGTCTTGTTTATCTTGCCAACGTGCTAAAGTCCAACGGCACACAAAATCACCTCATGGACAATTCGAAATTCCACACGGTCGATTTGAACACATCCATTTAGACATCGTAGGACCACTTCCTCCATCTAATGGATATTCCTATTTGCTAACCTGTGTCGATCGCTTCACTCGATGGCCCGAAGCTTATTGCATGACCAATATGTCTGCTGCAACCATTGCCAAAACTTTTGTTAATAACTACTGTAACCGGTAAACCGGAAGTTTTAGATTACATATTTTTATTCACCACGCGCGATGATTGTGATCTCTTTGGGCGATAGGTTGCCCAGCACTGAAAACCAAATATTTAACGGAAAAGAAAAAAACAAAGAAGCTGACTTGAGGGGAATGGGAGGTGTAATGGTAGAGTTAGCGGAATGAGATGGGATTGGATTTTTGGGTTTGATCGAGAAAAGAAGCAGAGAAAATTTGTTGTGAAGAAAAAAACATATTTCTTTTTGAGTTTTTTGTGTTAAAATTTTAGACATTTAAGATTAATTTTAATAATTTATGGTGGTATAAACTGAATTTAATAATTATTGTTAATATAATTCTAAATAAACCTTTATGAATGAATAAAACTTTATGTTATTGAAAGTGATGTTTTTACTTCAGTGATTGCATTTCATGATTGGATAATTTGATTTTCTGCTGATAAACCAAAAATAAAATTGATAGTGTCAGTATTTAGAATGACTACATTGAATTTGTAGTCTTAGAAAAAAAAAGAAACTTTATTTTGGGCCTTAAATGTTTTGTGTAAACCAGTTAAGTGAAAAACAAAAAAAAAACCTTAATAAATAATTTATCGTGGTGATTCGATCCATTGTGAGTGTAACCGTAAGCAGTTTTTTTGTTGGAACGTTGCGTTGCGGTGATTCGAGGGGCATCATTTTGTTTTATTGTTTTGGTGAACAATTCTTGAATGGATTCTTCTTTTTAAAATTTATGGTACGAGCAATTATAATTTGAACAGCGATTATCAACATTTTGTGCTGAAATAATTTGGACAACTTGGTGCTAACATATGCACCAAGTTACAAGGTATGTAAAGACACCTTAAATATTAATCGAAGTACGGTATTGTTGCCTGGATACTAACAGGACTATTATTTTTTTTATGTTTTGGACCACCGATAATAACGAGGAGCTGATCTTCATCTCACCTTTATCAACCGGATTATACAAATCATAACAGAGGACGCTAAAATTTGTTTTTCATGGCAGTATATCAGTGGTGTTAAGGAGTTTCAGCAAGTATACCGATTACATTTCATTTTTTTTTTCTCAATTTCGATTTTTCGCCATTATTTTTATAACTTATTCATTAACTGGATTTCGTTTTATTCTTCTTTATTTAGTTTTTAATATTCAATTCTCCCTGATTATTGTACATATTGATTTTTTTTTGCACAATTTTTCTCTGACCGTTAATCGGGGATTATCAATTAAGCAACGTCCGTGACAGTAATTTTATGTTATATTTTCTTTTCTTTTTCATATACAATCCCATCTTTCTCAAAATATTTGGTTTTATAGTGGTTTGTCAGATAAATAGTATGTCTGGCTAAATAGATTATTATAAGTTCTTAAGCAATTCGTTCATGGTCTCAACTGCTACTCAGTTCGGCGTAACCCGGTATATAGCAGCATTTACTAGCTTCCTCTTGGCCCAGAAAAGAACTCCCCCAGCCACTGCACGCTAGCCGGCTGAAAAAGCTGCACTGGAACAACCGAGAGGAAGTCTGCAGCAGTTGTATTCTCGGTTTAATCAAAACTTGAGACTACAGCTGTTACAGTGGCGCCCAAACTAACTCAAATTAATTAAGGTTTAAACAAATACAAAATAAACTGAATTTTTTTTTTATATTGATTCCACGTGCTTTCTTTTTTTTTTTTTATTCATTTGTTAGATTCCGTGATGTTTGGTTTGGATGTCTCACATTTATTCTTCTATTGTAAATAGAATTTTTTTTTTTTTTTGAATTAATGATTGGCGCGACAATTCCTTACGTTATAAATCATTTTCTATTTTTTCGTTATAAAATCATATGATTCCTAAATAGTTTAAAATTATCGGCTGAACGATTTTTTTTTTGAGTTCATATGACAATTTTATAACTATACAGTTCAGTATTTTTACCGATTTTTTTTTTTTTTTATTTATCAAGTGAAAGGGATTCAACAATATTCCGTACTGTAGACGTTGTATCAAATATTTTTTTTTCTTGATTATTGTTGATCTAAACTTTCTCTAGGTAATTTATTTTTTTTGTTATTTGCCATATCAAGGTTTTCTAGATGATTCCTAGTCCGGGTTTATACCGTTTTTTCTTTTGATATGGAATTATGAAAGAGGACACTTGTTTTTGGTAAGTGATAATGAATATCTTTAGTTTAATAATTAGCATGTGGATCCATATATTAATTTTATTTCGCTTGAATTGAGGGCAGTTGGAACAAGTTGGACTGTTGTTAAGGACTTATTATTTTTTTTTTGTGAATTAATTTGAAATTTTTAGCTTCATAAGCTTACTAATTAATAACTATTATTCGCTATTTTGGCATTTTTTGTTAGTTTGTTTTTGTTTATAGTGGGTGATTTGGGTTTTTGTTTCTTATTTTTTTTTGTTGAGGACATACTACAGTAGATATTACTCTGTATATAATTTTTTTTATATATAAATTCCATTATTGAATTATTAGCTGGCAAATTTATATTATTGCGGTTTACATTTTTATTTTAATCGGTTTATAAACCACTGATAAAATTTCCCACAACATTATGGCTACGATGGACCCCACATTTTTGGATATTGACGAGGTCGTAGTAGAATGTTTAGTACGAAGTATTTCCGGTTCTCTTATGGAACAATTAGACGCGTATCAAATTGGAGAACTACAAACACAAATGGTACCCAGGCAAGGTATTGTTATGGGTGTGGTGCTCCCAATATAACTAAACCTAATTGTCAAGCTTGTCAAACAAGAAGTACGGGAAACCTGGTACGGGAGGTGAGAATTCTTGGTGCTCAGACTCCCCAGCACGTTACTCATACCAGGACACATACGGAGGACGCTGCTTCCAACACTTGCCCGGAATTGAACCAAAACAACCGCTAAATAATTTCGCCATTGACAACCAACCCATAGTTCCTCCTGTACCAAACTTTTCAAATCATCTTCATAACACTAGTTATACAGTAAATTCAAAACTACATAATTCTAATCATCGTTTTTCCTTTTTATCTCCTAGTGACCATCCAAATCTTCGGTCAGCTCCAAAGTTAAAATCATCCTCTCGGAATGGCAAGTATTTTAAGCTTCGTCGTACTCTCAAAAAAATGATATGTGAATCAAATATACCTAATCATGCCATTGATCAAAGACCATACGCTCAGGTGTTGATCGCGGGAACCCGCTATTCTGGGTTATTAGATAGTGGTGCCAACATTAGCGTGCTCGGTGCTGGTTCAGAAAAATTGTTAACGCAGAATGGAATCAAAATACACTCGTTACCTTCATTCTTAAAAACCGCAAGTGGAGAAAAACAGCGTATTATTGGGCATACTATTCTACCTGTGACGTATAAAGGGCAAGTAAAACGTCTCCGTTTTCATATTGCACCCGGATTGATACAGCCTCTGTATCTGGGCATTGATTTTTGGAGGATTTTTGGTATTGCGCCCGACATTGTCAGCTCCCTTGAGGTAGAGCCTAAAATTCCGAGTAATCGACATCAATTATCTCCTGATCTTGAGAATCGTTTGCAGCACATTATTGAAACATTTCCTTGTTCGGTTATAAATGGCCTGGGTCGTACCTCTTTAATCACCCATATAATTGATGTAGGAGATGCTCGTCCGGTCAAACAACGTTACTACCCCGTCTCCCCCGCGGTTCAGTCAGTGATGTATGCGGAGCTGGATAGAATGTTGGAGTTGGGAGTGATAGAGGAATCTGCAAGTTCATGGTCCTCACCTATTGCTATCGTTTCTAAACAAACTGGGAAGGTGAGGCTATGTCTTGATGCCCGAAAAGTAAATGAAGTAACGACTAAAGACGCATATCCGCTGCCACTGATTGAGGGATTGCTAAGTCGACTTGACCACACAAAATATATATCGTCAATCGATTTAAAGGATGCCTTCTGGCAAATCCCTCTTGACGTGGCCTCGCGTGATAAAACTGCGTTCACTGTTCCGGGCCGCCCCCTCTATCATTTCACGGTCATGCCCTTCGGTCTATGCAATGCTCCGCAAACATTGTGTAGACTGATGCACAAGGTGATTCCTTATCAGTTGCATGACCGAGTGTTTGTCTACTTAGACGATTTGCTTGTTGTCTCTGCAGAGCTCGAAGAGCATTTCGCGTTATTAACCGAAGTTGCTAGACTACTGAAGATAGCTAACTTGACTATCAATGTTGAAAAGAGCAAGTTCGTCTTAACGGAGACAAAATACTTTGGTCATGTAGTTGGTAATGGAGTCATTCGCATGGACCCTGACAAAATAATGGCAATTGCTTCTTATCCAGTTCCTCAGACTGTCAAGCAGTTACGGCGTTTTTTGGGTATGGCGGGGTGGTATCAGCGGTTTATTTGTAACTATGCTTCCATTACGACTCCGTTAACAGATTTATTGAAGAAGCCTCAGAAGATGCATTGGAATGAGGCTGCCAACGAAGCTTTCATAAAACTTAAAGATGCACTGACAACAACTGACAACAGCCCCCGTTCTACGGAATCCGGATTTCAAACGAGAATTTTTTATTCAATGCGATGCGAGTTCTTTCGGGATAGGAAGCGTATTGTTCCAAAAATCGGACAATGATGAAGAACACCCTATAGCTTTCTTTAGCCACAAGCTAAATTCTGCCCAACGTAAATATAGTGTCACTGAGCTCGAATGTTTAGCTGCTGTAATGAGCGTGAAAAAGTTCAGACCATATGTTGAGGGTTATGCCTTCACCATCATCACCGACCATTCTAGCCTGAAATGGTTAATGGAGCAACGCGATCTTTCTGGTAGATTAGCGAGGTGGAGCCTGAAGCTTCAAGGCTTCAACTTCAAAATAGAATACAGGAAAGGTGCCTTAAATATAGTCCCGGACGCCCTCTCTAGAATGATTCTGGATGAACTAGCTCAGGCAGATGATGGTGATGTTGCTGGAGGTATGACTCCTCTGCATGTGGATCTGAATTCCGCTGCGTTTCAGGACACTGATTACGTTGGCAGAATTACCGCACTTTTAAACCACCCTCACGCAAAGAGTAATTTTGTGACAATGGATGGTAAGCTTTACATCTTACCTAGTGGCAATGTAAATGAAATGAAGGACCTTTCAGTTTGGAAATTGGTGATTCCTGCTCCTTTAGTCACCACCTTGATAAGTCAGGCTCACGACTCCCCAACCGGTGCGCATCTTGGACAATCAAAAACGTTAGAACTCCTGCAAAGACAATTTTATTGGGCAACGATGGCCAGAGACATTAAGAAATATATTCAAGAATGCGACCGATGTAAACAAATAAAAGCTCCTAACTTCCTTACTCGACCAGAGATGGGTAAATTTACGGAAGTACATCGCCCCTTCCAAAGATTATTTATAGATTTTTTGGGACCTTATCCGCGTAGCCGGCAAGGTAACGCTTATTTATTAATGGTGCTAGATCAATACACAAAGTTTATGTTTGCTGAACCGCTGAGATCCGCTACTGCTAACCATGTGGTGTCATTTCTAAAACATCGTATTTTTAGTGTTTTTGGAGTTCCTGAAATGGTAACCACCGATAATGGCCCACAATTTAGGGCACAAATCCTTTCTGAGTTGTTTTCTCGTTATGGCATTTTGCATCAATTCACCCCTGTTTATGCGCCGCAATCCAATGCTTCAGAGCGCGTGAATAGAAGCCTTCTTTCTGCGATACGCGCTTATGTGAAAGATGACCACCGAGATTGGGATCTTCATCTCCCCGAAATAAGTTCGGCATTGAGAAACGCAGTACATGATGCCACCGGATTTTCACCTTACTTTTTGACTTTTGGACAGCATATGGTTAATCATGCATCTTCGTATAGGTTAATGCGGAAGTTAGATGTATTGAATGATCGACAAGCTTCAGTAATGGATATAAATAACCGTCTTTCCACGGCGCAGGAATTAGTACTTTCTCATTTAGGCAATGCTTATCAGCGAAATTGTATAACTTACAACTTACGTAGCAAACCACGGAGTTTTGAACCTGGGCAGAGTGTTTTTATACGAAATTACGTGCAAAGTAAGATGAGCGCAAACTTCTCATCTAAACTTGCTCCAAAGTTTATAAAAGGAAAAATTATTAAGAAACTTGGTAACGTTGCTTATGCGATTGCGGATGATAAAGGTAAACAACTCGGGGTTTATCATTGCAAGGATCTTCGATGAATCAACTTTTCTGTTCGTTTCCTTCATTTTCTAATTTACATTTTTTTTTGTTTTTTTGGTTGTGATCTTAATCCGTTGAATATCGGTAGTATTCGATCGGTCAATGATGCAGTTATATGTGTAGTCGGGTTTATTGGTTAATTTTTATTGGTTAAGTATTGAATGTGCCCGGCTTGAGACTTGCTCAGGGCGCTGGGTCTGCCCCACGATTTGTAACCGGTAAACCGGAAGTTTTAGATTACATATTTTTATTCACCACGCGCGATGATTGTGATCTCTTTGGGCGATAGGTTGCCCAGCACTGAAAACCAAATATTTAACGGAAAAGAAAAAAACAAAGAAGCTGACTTGAGGGGAATGGGAGGTGTAATGGTAGAGTTAGCGGAATGAGATGGGATTGGATTTTTGGGTTTGATCGAGAAAAGAAGCAGAGAAAATTTGTTGTGAAGAAAAAAACATATTTCTTTTTGAGTTTTTTGTGTTAAAATTTTAGACATTTAAGATTAATTTTAATAATTTATGGTGGTATAAACTGAATTTAATAATTATTGTTAATATAATTCTAAATAAACCTTTATGAATGAATAAAACTTTATGTTATTGAAAGTGATGTTTTTACTTCAGTGATTGCATTTCATGATTGGATAATTTGATTTTCTGCTGATAAACCAAAAATAAAATTGATAGTGTCAGTATTTAGAATGACTACATTGAATTTGTAGTCTTAGAAAAAAAAAGAAACTTTATTTTGGGCCTTAAATGTTTTGTGTAAACCAGTTAAGTGAAAAACAAAAAAAAAAACCTTAATAAATAATTTATCGTGGTGATTCGATCCATTGTGAGTGTAACCGTAAGCAGTTTTTTTGTTGGAACGTTGCGTTGCGGTGATTCGAGGGGCATCATTTTGTTTTATTGTTTTGGTGAACAATTCTTGAATGGATTCTTCTTTTTAAAATTTATGGTACGAGCAATTATAATTTGAACAGCGATTATCAACATTTTGTGCTGAAATAATTTGGACAACTTGGTGCTAACATATGCACCAAGTTACAAGGTATGTAAAGACACCTTAAATATTAATCGAAGTACGGTATTGTTGCCTGGATACTAACAGGACTATTATTTTTTTTATGTTTTGGACCACCGATAATAACGAGGAGCTGAACTATCTTCATCTCACCTTTATCAACCGGATTATACAAATCATAACAGAGGACGCTAAAATTTGTTTTTCATGGCAGTATATCAGTGGTGTTAAGGAGTTTCAGCAAGTATACCGATTACATTTCATTTTTTTTTTCTCAATTTCGATTTTTCGCCATTATTTTTATAACTTATTCATTAACTGGATTTCGTTTTATTCTTCTTTATTTAGTTTTTAATATTCAATTCTCCCTGATTATTGTACATATTGATTTTTTTTTGCACAATTTTTCTCTGACCGTTAATCGGGGATTATCAATTAAGCAACGTCCGTGACAGTAATTTTATGTTATATTTTCTTTTCTTTTTCATATACAATCCCATCTTTCTCAAAATATTTGGTTTTATAGTGGTTTGTCAGATAAATAGTATGTCTGGCTAAATAGATTATTATAAGTTCTTAAGCAATTCGTTCATGGTCTCAACTGCTACTCAGTTCGGCGTAACCCGGTATATAGCAGCATTTACTAGCTTCCTCTTGGCCCAGAAAAGAACTCCCCCAGCCACTGCACGCTAGCCGGCTGAAAAAGCTGCACTGGAACAACCGAGAGGAAGTCTGCAGCAGTTGTATTCTCGGTTTAATCAAAACTTGAGACTACAGCTGTTACACTACGTTTCTCGATTTGGCGTACCCCTTAATATCACCACTGATCAAGGAACGCAATTTGAATCCAAGCTTTTCACAGAGTTAACAAAACTTCTTGGTTCAACTCGTATACGCACGACGGCTTACCACCCCCAAGCCAATGGCATGGTCGAACGCTTCCACCGGCAACTCAAGGCCGCGTTAATGGCCAGAGGCGATACAATCCATTGGAGCTCGGAAATACCAATCGTATTACTTGGAATCCGAGCAACAGTAAAAGAAGATCTGAAGTGCTCACCAGCTGAAATGGTTTATGGACAAACCATCAAGCTACCTGGTGAATTCTTCGTCGAAAATCCTCTTTCACCTCTACCAACTAGCGACACAGTCGTCGACCAACTGCGACAAACCATGCAGAATCTTGCTCCAAAATCACCACGTCAGTGCAAACATAATGACGTTTTTGTACCAAAATCACTTGCCACATGGGATTTTGTGTTCGTTAGAACAGACAAGGTTCGCACGGGGTTATCTCCTCCCTATGAAGGTCCATTTAAAGTCATTAGACGCTTTCGAAAACAATTCACCGTGTCAATTAATGGGAAGAATCAAACCATTTCAATTGACCGGCTCAAACCGGCGTACGGCATACTATGTTCAACTGATCAAATATCAGTTCGGAATCCGCATAAAATTGTTCGTATCTCAGCCAATCACACAATTTTCTGCTAGGGAGGGGCAATCACTTGCAGGGGAGTCCTGTAGCGATTTACTTATTCAATCGCTTCATTTCGTACATCACCACAAATATTAATTATTCATGATTATAAATAAATTCCATCTACAACTCTTCTCCACTGTCTATATACAGTCTATGCCTTTTCGTCTATATAATTATGCCACTGTCTCAAATAGACACTCACGAAAGACATACATAAAACACACGAAAGACATTACACAAATGTCATAACACTCTCGTCATGTTTTGTTCGCGACACACCATCGCCCGCTTTTTGCTCTTTTCCTTGTTCGTGTCTTCGCCATTACCAAAAACAAAAAGATACACTCTCGTTACAACTCTTGACGCGACATATACTCGCCCATTTTTCAGAGAATATTTTCCTAGAAAAATAATTATAAATAAATTATAAACCAACTAAAATTAAATATAAATAAAAAGTTTAATAAAAGTATCGCGCTTAGTGGTGGTGGATTTTATCCACAGTTTTGTGAATTACTTATAATAAATAAATTTGTGGCCGCATATTTTAAAATTGTGCATTGTGTGGCCATTCAGTAAATTTATTTTTGTTCATTTTATTTTTGTGCCCCCATCGCACTATACAAAACACGATATCCCCTATATCTTGCTTGTTGTTGTCGTTTTTCCTAATTACTTAATACCCATTGTATTTGTTCTTCTTCCTCTTCTTTCTGCTTGATGTCGTCACTCTATTGTGTTTGTTCATCTCCATTTTTATATTATTACATTAGTCTGTGTTAGTAAAAATTTCTTATGCTAATTACTATTTATGATTAATACTATGTCGTCGGCCTTGCTGACGTGAAAATTAATTCAATAAAACGTGTGTATCTGATTGCATTCGTTTTGTTTACTTTTTATGCGTTAGTGTTACTATTTTCGATTTAAAAAATTATGTTTTATAGAAAATGTGAATGATTTTATTGAGTTTAAGAATTTATGACGTAACTTTGCAATTTATTTTCTTTTAGACTTGAATAATTGAATTTAGGTTATATATCTGTTTACAAGTTTACTGTTTTATTTTAGATACTGGTGTTATATTGAATTTATGTTGGAGATTTATAATAATTCAGATTTGTTTCAATTATTGTAAATTTTGATCTATTTGTTTAGTATTTTTATTTTGTTAATATGTAATTTTGCTTATACTCTATTGGTTTTCTTTATGTATTATGCTTTTAATATTCTATTTTTAGGTATTACTTGGGTATCTTATTTTTACTTAGGTTAGTATAATTTTGAATCTTCTTTATGCCGAACTGATTGACTTGTTTCCTCATGTTTGTTAGTATTTTTGGACATGAGGGAAAAAGTAGTGTTATTTACCCTGTTCCTGTAATTGGTATGTTATTATTTTCTGTTTTAAAGTCTTGTAGTTGTTCTGATTTTAGATTAGGTGTTTGTGTTACTGGGTTGCGTTGTTTAAGGTTGAATAAATTGTCTGTCTCTACTTGTACAGTTGTATATCGTGCCTTGCTTGTATGGGCGGTTTGTATTTGTTTGTCAGTCGAAATTGTAGTGGCTGTATTTGTCTGTACGTGTAATGGGATTGAAGTGGCAGATTTTGTTTGGTTTTCTTCATGCTTGACTCCTATTGGAGAGTTTATTTGTAGCTCTGTTTCTACGCTGTCTACTTGTGGTGATGTGGTGTCTCTGTTTGTCTTGTATTGGGATATGAGAGTTATTTGTTCGTAGTGTCAGGGTACAGTAATTGTTTGATGCCATATGTGTCGTCTTGTTTGTTGTCGGCTTGTGTTTCGACCGGGTTTGTAGCGGCTACTTTAGGTGGTTCTGAAATGCTTGTATGCGTCAGGCTGGTGACGGCTTGTATGTGCTTATTTTCTATTTCTAGATGGTTTGTGTGCGTCAGGCTGGTGACGGCTTGTTTGTGCTTATTTTCTATTTCTTCTAAACTTATGATTTTTTGTTATTTATTGCTTTTGATACATTTCCTGAAAGATAGTTTTGAACGTTATTTTTGTCATGTGTTTTAAAATAATAGATTTGTTTGGTGGTTGATTTTTTTTTGTTATGGTTAATTTTTCTTTAGTAAGTTGTTATGTATTCTTTTTAGCTTGTTCTTCACATTTATTATCTTGTTTGTTGGTGAGCAAACTTTTCTACTTTGAAAGGGCCCAACCACAGTGGTACCTGTTTGTTTCTCCTCATTTTGTTTTTTAACCAAACGAACTCCCCGGTATTTATCTTGAATTCCCGTGCTGTTTTATCATATGACTTCTTGGTTGATTCCTTTTGTTTTATCGAATTCATTCTCGCCATGTAGTGTGCCGCCCTCAGTTTATTCTTGATTTCACTGACGTAGTCCTCGTGGTTGAAGTTTGGTTCCGGGTCAGTTTTTATACTCGTGGGGATGATTGCTTGTCTTCCGAAAACCAGTTCATATGGTGTGAATTTAGTTGCGCTCTGTGGTGTTGTGTTGAAGACAAACATTGCGTAATGGATCATCTCGTCCCAATTGTTTTTGTTTATGTTCACAAAGTTTTTTAGGTATTCTTTTAATGTGTTATGTGATTTTTCTAGGGCTCCATTCGTTTGAGGATGGAAGCTTGTTGTGGTTATAGAAATAGAGAAATATAGTAGTATAGTAGTATAGGTGGTGTGATTAGCTTATTTTCGATTACATTGAATGCTGCTTCTGCTTTTTCTGTCCAGATAAATTTTTGTTTTTCCGTGTTAGTTTGTGTAGTGGTTCTGCGATCGTATTAAAATTAGGTACAAACTTTCTGTAGTAACTCGTTAATCCTAGAAATCCTCTCATTTCTCTTATGTTTCTTGGTGGCAGAAATTTAGTTATGGCCTCTACTGTCTTTGGATTTGGCTTTATTCCTTCCGTTGTTATTACATGTCCCAGGTACTGTATTTATTTTCTTAAGAATTGACACTTTTCTGTTTGAATTTTCAAGATATTTCTTCTAAGTGCTTCAAATACATCTTTTAACTTGTTTTTGTGGTCCATAAAATAGTTGTGGTGATACAACGTTGTTGTTGTTGCGTATGTTGCTGATATGGCTTGGTCAATCTCTTAACTTATATATATATACACTGCTGGGCAGTAACGAATTACATGTATCTCAATTACGTAATTAAAATACAAATTACAATTTGTAATTTGTATTTTAATTACTCATTTTCCAAGTAACAGTATCTTGTATTTTAATTACTTAAATTCTAAATAATTGCAATTTGTATTTTAATTACCTCAGTTTTTGAAATTTCTTATTTAAATTTTTACAAGGCTTATTGAAATCTGGTTCCAGAGCCATATGTATAAAAACTAATCTTAATAATCGATGTTCTAATGAAACGTTTTTTCACTAAACGAATTTTTTTAAATCAAATTTATCAATTTACAAATGTAAAGTAATTGTAATTTGTATTTTAATTACAAATTACAATTCAAAGCAATTGTAACTTGTATTTTAATTACTACACTCGAAAGTAATTGTAATTTGTATTTTAATTACTGAGTTTGCTGTAATAAATCATTTTAATTACTCAGTGTAATGTAATTTACCCAGCCTTGTATATATACATATACATATATACACACATATGCACATATATAAACATACATACACATATACATATATACACATAATACATATATAAAACCGACGCGATTAATTTAATTTAAATTTTTACACATAAAGTCCAAGCAAATCATTTAATAAATATAAAGAAAAATTTCACAGTTCGTCATCAAACATATGTTTATGTCCAATACGTGTGATGCGAAAATACCTGTTTCTAACTGTACTTAAGAGTGCCGTTAATTTATTTTTGAGCACGTTTCATCACGTTTTCTTGTTCAAAATCATTTCACCTTAAACTATTTATTGCATTACACTTATAACTAGATAACACAACACATCACATCAAAACTATTATTACAATATACTATTACATATTACACTACATAAAAACACAACACATAGTAATCCAAGTAACCAATTTAATTTAATTTAATCTAATTTAAACTTAAAAACTTAAAAATAAAAATTTAAATTCAAAATAATATACTAAAACACGAGACAGACTAAAACACGTCCATCTCCATCGAGCGTTCATCGCCCACCACCACGGAGCAACTGCGTAAGTTATGGTTAAAATTTACTATATCAATACATAAAATTTCCTCAGTTTTTATACAATTTTTCTTAACTGATTACACTAACAATTTTTAGTGACATTGATTTTGAAAAATTTTCTATATTGCATTTTGGGTTTCTTGACATTTTTAATTTTTAGTAAAAAACAATAATTTTACCAATTCGCATATTTTCAATTTTTTTGGGTTTCGTATTCCATTGCATTTGGGTTTATAATTTTACCAACTTGCGTAAAATTGAATTTTTTTGTTTTTGTATTCTATTGTATTTATTTTTTTTGTTTTTGTAATTCAATGTATTTTAGTTCATTAGCATATCATAATTTTGATTACTTGCATAAACTGTTTAAATTCCAATTTTTTTTCGTATTCTATATTAGAATCGCCCAACTGTATTCATTTTGTGTGAAAATATAGTATTTGCCCAAATATTGATTTTAAATTTCATACGATTTAATTGCGTGTATATTCGCATACATTTTGGCTTAAGTATTTTTTTTTTATATATGGTTTCATGTTGTTATATTTGTTTTTGTATTAAAAAAAAATGTTATTACGCTAATTTCTTGTTTTTGTTGTTGGGGATTCTTATATAGAATGCGGAAATATGATTACTATTAAAAATGTTTTTGATTTGGAATTAAAAAATAGAATAAAAATAAAAATTGTGCTAATTTTCGGTTGGTTTATACAACAAGCTACTGCTGATTTGCATAACCGTTCATAGTCCTTGTTTTTCTGGTAATTTTGGATTTGATAGACGCTCTCTGTCTCGATGCGGAATTTCCTGCAGTGGTTCACCTGCAGAAATTACTGTTGATATGTTCCTATTTCAATTGGATTCAGTCGTTCCTTCCATTAAAGTATCACCAGAAGTTCTACTGCTCGACTTATATCTTCTTTTGAAGGATGTGGCGCTGCAATGGTACTGGACGTATCGTCGTCATAATCCTTTAGCCTCATGGGATCATCTGCGTAGAGCGTTTCTTGAACGTTTTAAAGACCAGCGAACCCCCTATGAGATACGCCGCATGGTGGAGTCCCGGAAACAATTGGCGAATGAATCTTTCCTCGATTACTATCACCACATGTGGAGCTTGTCCCTGCAGTACCACACCACTTATAGGGATGATGAATTTATCCAACTCCTGATTAATAACATGGAGCTAGACGAAGACTTTGAGGACAATCATTACAAAATTGTAGACGCATTAAATCTCGCATTAAGAAAAAGGGCCAACGGGCTCGCCCAACGATACGTTTAGAAATGCTTCTATGACGGGAAACCACGTGGACGTAAAACTACCCAAAATAGCAATACCGATATTCACCGGCGATTACACTAAATGGCAGTCTTTTCACGACTTATATTGTTCAACAATTCACGACAATCCCAGATTAACACCATCACAAAAGCTTCAATACTTAAAGGGCTCATTGCAAGGAGAAGCATCAGGATTATTAACGCATTTTAGCATTACGGATGCAAATTATATCGAGGCTCTGGGAAAGTTGAGAGAGAGATATGATCGTAAAAAGCATACAATATACGCATTCATAAAAAAATTTTATGTTTCAACCAGCAATCACCATACCTAACGGCACAAACGTCCGAGTATTACTAGATACATCAGACGAAATCAGTCGAGGAGTAAAAGCGTTGGGTGAAGAAGCGGAAACGAGAGACCATTGGTTGATACATATTTTAGTGAGCAAGCTAGACAAAGAGCCCAATAGTTTATGGGCACAAATTTCGGCAGAATATAATTTACCAACTTTGAAACAATTCTTTGACTTTCTCGCTAGAAGAATCGATGCATTAGAATTTTCAAAATCCCAAAACAAACGCCCTCAAGTTCAATCAACTCACTGCAAATAAAACATTAGAAGCCATGCAGTCACAAATCAAACAAATAATAATCAAATATGTTCAGCATGCAACGAAGAGCATAAACTATTTGAGTGTAAAAGGTTTGGAGAAATGTCAGTGACTCATAGAAAATCTTTGCTAGTTCAACAAAATCGTTGCTTCAACTACTTGAACAACAACCCCAGTGTTTATAATTGCAAATCAAAATTTCGTTGCAAAGTATGTAATAGAAAACACCACAGCTTATTACACGATAATCCAGATACACAAGACAAGCAACAGAACTGAACGCATCCAGTTTTACCACAAGCACCAAACTAGGAAGCTCAATACTTCCAACTGCCTTAGTACATGAAACCGATGCACTAAACCAAAAATATTTATGTAGTCCATTCTGGAGCACTACTTGATTCTGGAACGCAAGTATCCCTCATCACTGAAAATTGTGCACAGAAACTACGATTACCAAGAAACCGAGCCAAACTGACCATTATGGGCATTGGAGCCACTTCAGGTGGATGTACAAGAGGATCATTAACGCTAAAGGTGTCACCGTGGAATAAAAACGACCCAACCCTAGAAATCAAAGCATTTATTCTACCAAAATAAACTGCCAGACACCTTAAACTTTACAACGCATCGATCTTGCCTATTTTAATGACTATGAGCTTGCAGTTCCCCATTTCTATAAGGGCAAAGAAATCGACATCATCATTGGAGCAGACATCTTTTTGAGTTGCTAGTTGAAGGTAAAATTACAGCACCAAATCACTTCACTATGCAAAAAACCATTCTGGAATGGATTGTAGCGGGTAGATCTAATGAAGCAAAAATGAGTCAAACAATTACAACTACCTTATGCAATCCAGAAGACACCTTAGACAACCTCATAAGAAGATTCTGGGAGATTGAGGATTCAGGAAATCTAGCGCACCAGCTATCACAAGAAGAAAAGTTATGTGGCAGCTTTAAAACAGACACTGACCGATTAAAAGTACGCCTCCCATTTAAGCGCTCTCCATTAAATCTAGAAAGTTCGTTTCGCACGGCAGTTAAACGCATGTACTCGATGGAAAAGATTTAAGAATAACGAACAGTTTGCCACGATGTACAAAAATTTAATGTCAGAATATCTTAGTTTGGGGCATATGAAAGCTGTTAACGAAGAACAAAGAAATGGGTACTATCTACCGCATCATGGTGTTATAAAAGACTCAAGTACAATAACGAAATTGCGCGTTTTCTTTGATGGCTCCGCAAAAACCACAACGGAAATTTCATTAAACGATTGTCTTGCAGTCGGTCATACGGTACAATCAACCTTGTACGAAATATTATGTCGTTTTAGATTATTTAAGATAAAAAATGTTCCGACAAGTTTCAATGGCAGAAGAGGATACCAAATATCAGAGGATAGTATGGCGAGATTCCAATGACAAACATTTTACCACATACGAACTCCAGACAGTTGTCTATGGTATAGCAAGTGCAACTTATCTAGCCACACGTGCACTTAACGAGGCAGCAGCAAAATACAAAGATGATTTCCCAAAAGCAGCAAATCATATTATGAATGATTTCAACGTAGACGACCTCATGACAGGAGCGGACACATTAGGAGTAGACACACTAAAGAATAACATAGAAACTATTCTCTCACGTTCCGGATTTCAGCTTAGGAAATGGTTAGCAAATGATCAGTCAATCCTAATGAATCCATCCCAACCAACCGAAGTATTGAACAACCTAAAAATGAAAAATCGAGCTCAATAAAAGTACTGGGGTTACGCCGGAATCCATAGAAAGATTGTTTTCAATTTTAAGTGAATCTAAATGAGCATCCTATCATGACCAAAAGAGGAATGTTATCTGAAGCAAGTCGCATTTTCGATCCACTAGGATGGCTCGCTTCAATAACCATAGGTATAAAAATCTTATTCCATGATGAGACAAAAATCTTAAAATGGGATGATCGGAAATGAATGGCGAAAACTACGTGACAATCTACCAAAAATACAACAAATCGAAATTATACACCAACATTAACACTAAATTATCTCTACATGGGTTCTCAGATGCGTCCAGACATGCTTATTCAGCAGTGGTGTACGGGAACATAACAAAACCAAATGGGGAATCGATCGTGAATTTACTATCGGCAAACACAAAAATAGCACCAGTTAAACAAATATCCATTCCACGTTTGGAACTCTGCGGCGCAGTTCTTCTCAATTAATTATTCATAAATATAAAACATTCTCTGAAGGTCGAAATCACTGAAATCACTGCCTGGACTGATTCCACCATTGTACTAGATTGGTTATCTACACCTCCAACAAAATTGAATACGTTTGTTGGCAACAGAACTGGGGAAATACTAACCACCATGAATAGGTCACAATGGAGACACGTTGACTTCGCTTCTAGAGGAACCGAACCAGTTAAATTATTAGATTTCACGTTATGGTGGAACGGGCCAAAATTTATACCAAATCGAGAAAATTGGCCAAAACATAAACACAAAATTATCTATCAATACATGCCCAACTTCAACAACCAAACATAATCGACGATCTAACTGGAAGAAACTCAGCCTTCAGCAAAATCATTCATATTCTTGCTTACATCAATCGATTCATCGACATAAGACTAAAGCGAATTTCTAAAACTGTGCAGTCGACGTATCTACACACTCAAGAAATCCAAAAGGCACACAATTTGATATTTAAATATATACAGGCAAGACATTTTGAGTAGGGTTGCGAGAAAATCGTATGTGCTCCGATTCTAATGGAAATTGTTTCCAGAACCTTTCGGCTGGTTATAAGCACCGCTTCCGTTTTTTGTTCCGCCAGTTGCAACCCAACTGAGTCAAGCCATTGTTGGATTATATCCACCGTATCCCCTGCATGTAACTGTGTACTCCTTGCACCCTTCATTCCCGCGGTACTGCAAAGTGCGGTTTTTAAAATAGCTTGAGATTACTCGCTTGATGTAACAAGGCACATTCCTGATATTGAGAGCGTTAATAATATGTTCCCATTTTGCTTTATTAAACGCATTTTTAATATCTAACGTAACAATAGCGCAGTAATTTTTACGGCCTCCTTTCTATCTGCTGCCGCTGATGGCGTCTTCTGCCAGCCCGGTAACGAGCTGAATAGCATCAATAGTTGAGCGCGCTTTGCGGAACCCATATTGGTTATGGGCAAGGTCTCATCATACGATAGCTACTTCTAACCGATTACCGAGCAGCCTTCCAAGTAATTTTCCCGCTCCATCTAACAGACAGATTGGGCGAAATGATGAAGGATCTTCCAAATGTACTTTACCCTTTGGGATCAGTATCAGCATCTGTTTCTTCCAAATATCTGGGAATGTTCCTTCTTTTAGGCAAGAGTTATACACCTCCAGGAACTCTTCGGGTTTTTCTAGGATCGCAGCCTTTAAGGCAACATTTGGTATATAGTCCGGTCCTGGCGCCTTCTTGTTGCGAATTCTCCTAGAGGCGGACATTAATCCATCAATCGTGAATAGTGGTACGTCGTCCGCTTCAAAGGCACTCGAGTGAATAGTCACTGGTTTGCGAGGAAAAAAAGAAGATACAATATTATCCATTAAAATAGGACATGTTGGTGCTGCACCTCTTGCAAGTTTAAGCTTGGACATTACCATCTTGTAGGGCCTACCCCATGGGTCATCCTCAACCTCATCACAGAGGGACTTCCAGCATCGTCGCTTGCTTTGTTTAATGGCCACCTTCAGCGCACCCCGTGCTTCCCTGTATATTTGTTGTAAACTGAAAGAGGAGCTGGTGTTTCTACCCCGCTGGGAGACGCGCCTAGCACGATTGCACTTTCGCCGGAGCAATGTAATTTCCTCATTCCACCAGTAGGCCGGTAGGCGTCTTGGGTTTATCCTTCTTTTAGGTATCGTAGCGTTACATGCACTTTTAATGCTGCCTATTAACTGGGATGCCTTGGTGTTAGCGGTATCCGGCAGGTTAGAGTCACGGAGCATAAACCTGAAGATGTCTTCATCGAAAGCGTTTGTCTTCCAACCCGCAATTTGTATACTATTACTTGGGTGTATTCCATGGAGTTCACACAGGATGGCCTGGTGGTCACTGTGCGTGTAAAAGTCACAAACATCCCAAGTTATTCCTCTCCTCCAGAGAGATTCACTAACAAACGTTAGGTCTATAATAGAACCAGCATTACCCCTGCTGAAAGTATATTCGGAGCCGGTGTTGCACAGGACAACATTCAGAACTGAAAAAGCCTCCAGAAGGGCTTGACCTCTTCTATTTGTTTGAGCGCTACCCCACTCCGTAGCCTACGCGTTGAAGTCTCCCGAAATTACTGTGGGACTATGATCTCTTGCATCCAGAACCAAGCAATCTAAGAAGTGGATGAATTGCTCGATTGGCTCATTAGGAGGGGCATAACAACTGAAGATATGTATTCCATTAATTTTTGCTCGAACATATCCGAAGAAACTCTGCGGGCTTTCTTGAATGACCAAGCCAGCGCATGCCCAGATTGCTACCTTGCCACTATGGTCACTCACGCACGCAGCATCATCCAAATTTTTGTACTGTTCACATAGTATTGCGACGTCTGGCTTCAATTCGTGTATAGTCTGCCATAGGAGGTCCTGGGCAGCCTTGCAGTGATTTAAGTTTAGCTGAAGTAGCTTCATCGTCTACGGTTGTTTCCTATCACCATCCGTCGTGCTGGACCATTACCCCTACCGGTGATGTGAGTACCGATAGCTTCTCCATTTCCTGTACGGCAGAATGCACACTGCGGTTCCCGTTCACAATCGTTTGCCTTGTGGCCGGCTCTGCAGCACCTAAAGCAAAGGTTTGATAGGTCGACTTCGCTCTTGCATGTGGCCGCTCTGTGACCTGGCTTCCAGCATTTAAAGCATTTCACTGGGCTAACTACTTCATGTATACGGCACTTAACCCAGCCTATACAGATTCTGCCAACATCAGCCATTTTTCGAGCTATAGCCGTTGGTATTTTGACAACCGCTATCTGCGTACCTCTGTGCGCAGGTCTAAGACTAGTCACGATATTCTCATCGAGGATTTTCCCGTCATCGAAGTCCATAATTATTGCGTTAAAGACTTCTCCCTTTGTTGTTACCTCGTCAATATCCCATATCTCCAGTGTATTCTCCTCGGGATCGGCAAGAGTCGCAACCTCTAGTTTACCGTCAAGGTACGTCTCAATTTTACCGCGCATCGTATCAAGGTTGGCACTACCGCACGCCGACTTCTGTATTTTCAGCAATAGATAACCCTTCTCGGTTTTATGGACACGGTCCACACTATTTCCGACACTCTCCAAGGCAAGATCTATTTTTATGCCTTTCAAAACCTCCGCGAACGAAGCTGGACTAGTGGTTTTGATCATCAGTGCGGCGGGTCTCGAAGGTCTTTCGTGGCGCTTCCTTGGTTTCCTCCTTACAACCTGCCACTCATTTGTTACTTGCTTACCACGAATCTCTTCCGATCTTTTTTTTGTGCCCAGCGCAGAAGATGCAACCATGCATCGGCTCTCTTGGTCTTCCACGGGCTTTGCAACCTGCATTTTCCTTACCTTCTTTCCCGTCCTCTGAGGGCTATCAGCTGTATCAAGAGGTGAAAGACAATTTAATTGCCTCTTCTTCTTACTGGCTGTGGTACCCTGGCTCAATTCTCTAGTCGTTTCGTCTTGGACAGCGTCCTCCGTTTGCACATCGACGTCAACACCGCCCCTTGCTCTGAGAGTTGATTGCCGGAATGTGGATTTTAAAAGACTCCTTATTTCGTGGTGGACGTTGCTTTTTCCCTTTATGAACTCTGCCAGTTCCTCGATATGCCTACCCATGCGCTCCATTGGGTCGATCTTCCTTCCCAGCTGAAGAGCATCCGAATCATTGATATCCGATGTTGAACTAGTCCTTGAGTGCCCGTGAGTTATTGAACCGGACTTAGGCGATCGGAGTAGCCTACTCCTCTGCACGAACGGATTAAGGTTCGCCACTGGGGTGGTAGTAAAACTTGTAGTTCTATCTGCAACAACAGCCAAGTTCCCAACTGCTGAGGCATTGCGGTCGCTGGATCTCGACGTTGTTGAGCCCGCTTGCCCACTCAACAATTCCGCCGGTACTGGGTTTCCGACTCTCTGCACCGCAACAATTTTATCTGTCAGGTAAAAATTCAGCCGCCTCTTACATGAGGTACAGACGCTGTTTGGAGCCGCACCTCCTGGTGAACAGACGCTTCTTGCAAGTTTTGGTCCACGAGTGGTATTTAATTTCCCACTTACTCGCCGGTGTACCGGTGAGGGCATCTTCCTATCCGCCACCTGGGGACGTGCCCGATAGGAGACTTGCAACTCCCACGGGTGTGTGTCTGTGTGTGTGTGTGTATGTGTGTGTGTGTGTGTGTGTGTGTGTGTGTGTGTGTGTGTGTGTGTGTGTGTGTGTGTGTGTGTGTGTGTGTGTGTGTGTGTGTGTGTGTGTGTGTGTGTGTGTGTGTGTGTGTGTGTGTGTGTGTGTGTGTGTGTGTTTTATTTTTTTTTATTTTACTATTGGTCTATTGGTGACTCCTCTCACGCTCAAGACACCGCAGCTTAATCAGAACCTCTGCTGCAAAACTACAAACGGCAGACCAGTGCTCCGTCGAACCCAGCATTAGTGCGATTGTATTCTCTGGCGTCGGCCATTGCCCCATCGTCTTCTCAAGCATTTTCCTTCTTTCTTCGAATCTCGGACATATGAATAACACATGATTCGCATCCTCCGGTATACCTGTACAGCTCGGGCAGTCAGGTGAATCAGCTTGTCCGAACCTGTGCAAGTAGGCATGCAACAACCGTGTCCTGTCAACAACTGCGTCAAGTAAAAGTTAACTTCTCCGTGTCGTCGGTTTAACCACTCGCCAATCGAAGGAATGAGACGGTATGTCCATCTACCCTTTCCTGATGAACTCCATTGTTGCTGCCATTCAGCAATTATTTCCGATCTTACAAGATTACGATCCTCTCTGGTCATCGACCTGGTTCCTTGGACTCCGTGTTGGTATATTTGTTGTCGCTCCTTTGCCAAAAGAGCAATTGGAGTCATTCCCGCTACCACATACGCCGCATCATCTGATATAGTGCGGAACCCACAGATGACTCGTAGCGCACACCTCCGATATGCTGAATTTATGTCTCGGCTATAGGCTTTGATTCTCAGTGAATCTGCCCAAATAGGAACACCGTACAATAAGATGGATGTGACGATACTGCCAACAATCCCCGACGGTTTTTGTCTAGGTCCCGTCAAATTCGGCATTAAACGTGAAAGAGCGGCATTTACTATAGCTGCTTTGTCGCTCACGTACTCAATATGCTCCTTGAATGAAAGTATTGCATCAATCGTGATGCCTAAATATTTGATGCAAGGTTTGGAAGAGATTTCAGAATTGCCCACCTGGATAGTAATTGTTTCCCGCTGCTTGCCTAACTGAAGTCCAACCTTCGATAACCACCGCTGGATAACGGCTATGGCTTCGTTGCATGTGTTCTGCCTCGTTTTTGATCTTCGCAACAACAACTATAGCGACATCATCTGCAAAGCCCACCACTTTCACTTCTTCGGGCATCCGTAGTCGAAAGATCCCATCATACATAATATTCCACAGTAAAGGTCCCATAACTGAGCCTTGCACTTCCGTCACTGTGTACTTTCGTATACCTACTTCCGTGTTGTAACTTAGGATTCTATCTTGGAAATAGCTCCTCACAATCTTTATAATGTAGCTAGGCACTCCAAATTCCTCTAACGCCATTTGTTGCAGTACGTAATAATTAATTAATTGGATATGGAAGGGCGATGAAGAATGAAATAAGCGCTGTTTTTGTAATCTTAGCTTAGTAATTTTAATTTTTCTTAAATATTTTATCAGGTGAATTGGGGGACAGGGGGAAATCACAATATTAATAATTTTTTAAGTCCTAATTTAAATTTAGGGAGTCTTGAGTATCCGGCCATGGATTCCAGAGAGGTGATCATCTAGTAGTGTCGTTGGATTGTGCTGTCTTGTGCTAATCTGTTTATTGTATATTGTACTAGTAGTTAACTAACTATCGATCGCATTGGTCTCTATAACCGGGTCGAGTCTGGCCCAACTATAAATCCACTCCTATCCTTCGGTTTTGTTGTATGTATATGGGTGTACTGTGTGTGTCCGGAAGATCCTGCTGTGATGCTTGGCCGTGCACTCTCAATCAATCAATCAATAAAATTTTAA
Source organism: Tipula vernalis (assembly GCA_958295665.1). Classification (NCBI taxonomy): domain Eukaryota; kingdom Metazoa; phylum Arthropoda; class Insecta; order Diptera; family Tipulidae; genus Tipula; species Tipula vernalis. Next base: position 203,189,284 of record OY282559.1, on the reverse strand, counting down.
TTTTTTGTAATATGTAATATATTCTGTTTTGTCCATTAATATATTTTAATTAATTTAGTTTTAAAATACTTAAAGGGATCTCTTTTTTAATTTACTAATAAATTTTTTTTTTTTTTTTTCTGTTATTTAATATTACAACTGATTTACAAATCATTTAGTAATTTATCTTTCTTATATGCAGATTCACATTTGACGGGCAGTAGCCCAATGGTTACTCCCGTTTGAATTTACATAGTAATTATTTTTCTCTATCCGAATTAAATACAACTACCCAATTCCAAAGGTTTCTGCCTTTGAAGTCTTCTTACTGCATTGGTGGTATCCAACAAACTTCGTATGTCTGCATTTTGGTGCCGAGATATCCGCTGAATGTGTTTCTTCGCATGATTTTGTATTTCTTCACTTACATATTCCATGTTTAAGTCCCTATGGAGATTATCATTCCTAATGTACCATGGTGCGTTTACAATGCCACGCAGCACTTTGTTTTGAAAACATTGAATCATTTGTACATTTGTCTTCTTGGTACAACCCCAAAGTTGAATACCGTAGGTCCATACTGGTTTAAGTATTTGCTGGTATAATAGCAATTTGTTATGTATTGTAAGCTCAGAGTTTCTACCTATTAGCCAATACATTTTCCTATATTTAATGTTCAATTCTTCTTTTTTCTTTTTAACATGCTCTTTCCATCTAAGCTTGCAATCGAGAGTCATGCCGAGGTATTTGGCTGCATTTGCATTTGGAACCGGCCTTGAATTAAGTTTCACTGGAATCCAGTTAACTTTCTGGTTTGTGAAGTTTACGTGAACCGACTTTGCTTCGTTTAGGCTAATGCGCCATTTCTTGGTCCAACTACTCACTGTGTCGGTTGCTTTTTGAAGTTTGGTCGTTGCTTCTGATATACACTTTCCAGTAGCCAGAATAGCTGTATCGTCTGCAAATGTTGCTATGGTGGCACCTTCTGTATTTGGCATATCTCTGGTGTACAGGATGTACAATATAGGACCCAGTACGCTACCCTGTGGTATGCCTGCTGATATTCTCTTTAGTTCAGAGTACTCTTGGTTATATTTTACACGGAAATGTCGGTCTGCGATATAAGATTTAAGAATTTGATAGAATTGCTTAGGTAGATCTCGATGCAATTTAAATTCAAGTCCTTGGTGCCAAACTTTGTCGAAAGCTTGTGCTACATCTAAGAAGATGCTGGAGCATATCTTCTTATTCTCAAGTGAGTCTTCGATTATATCCGTTATTCTGTGAACTTGTTCTATCGTAAAGTGATTTTCTCTAATTCCAAATTGGTGTGGTGGAATCAAATTTTTCTCCTCTATTATTGGCTTGAGTCTCTTGAGCAGTAATTTTTCAAATAATTTTGAAATTACAGGAAGTAGTGAAATCGGTCTGTACGACTTTTTATCGTTCGCTGGTTTGCCTGGTTTGGGAATCATAATTACTTCAGCAACCTTCCATTACCGTGGGACATATTTTAGTCTGAAGACAGCATTGATAATTTGAACCAATTTTCGTAGTCCCTTCTCGGGAATGGCTTTTACGACTTGTCCAGTAATTAAATCATATCCTGGAGCTTTTTTTGCGTTCAAATTACACTTGATCTCATTTTTTAATTCCTGTAATGTTACACATCGAATATTATATTCATCAATTTTGCTAATTATTATTATGTTTTCATCTGCTGTTTGTCTAGGTAACGGTTGAAAGGTGTCTTCCAAGTGAGCTGCAAATAAATTAGCTTTTTGCTTGTCGCTTTTGGCCCAGGTTCCTTCCCCATTTTTAATAGGTGGCACATGCATTTTAGTTCTTTTTAATCCCTTTGTTGCTTTCCAAAGAGAGTAATCAGTATCTTTATGTTCGGTGAGACCATTTAAGTACTTGTTAATAGTTTCATTCTTAATTTCTTTTATAAGTTGTTTTAGTTTATTGCATAGAAAATTGAGGATTTTTTTGTTTTCCGGGGCGCGGGTCCTTTGCCAGGTTTTTCTTGCCTTCCGTTTCTCTCTAACTAACTCCCTGACCTCAATAGGATAATTTTGATTCCTACGAGATTCGGTGTGACTAGCAGGAGAACTTTCCCATGCTGCTTGTTGAATAGTACTGTTAAATACCTCTAGTTCGTCTTCCAACTGTACCGGTGTTTTAATTGGCACTCGTAGATTTATTTGCATTTCAATTAGTTCTTGGAATAGGTCCCAGTTAGTTCTATTATTTGTTAATTTAGGCAGGTTATCCTTATTAATTATCATTGTGCTGAGTGTCATGATAACAGGTGTATGATCGGAATATATCCCTTCGCTGTTTTCGATGCACATGTAATCCTCGAAGATTCCTTTCGTTACATAAAAATCAATGAGATCTGGTATTTTATTTATATCAGCAGGCCAGTATGTTGGTTTACCTCCAGAGTGGAACTCGCAGTTATTTATTCGTCCTTTTCCTTTATGGGTTGTAAGTCTTGATCCCCAATAGGTGTTTTTTGCATTAAAGTCACCACCAATAATAAAATTAGATCCTAGTGATCTAAAGAGTCTATTATAATCTTCTTTATTTAGATTATAGCGTGGAGGGCAGTAGATAGAGGAAATACTGTATTCATTATTATTGTTAGTTTCAACTTTTATGGTTTTAACTTGCATACTTTCCTCTTCTATACTAGGTTCTTCTTTCTCATCATAGTGTTTGAGATTCTTTTTCACTATTACTGTTGATCCTCCTCTGTGTTTTCTTCCTAGGTGAACAGCATGGTAACATTCATAATCACGTATTTTAATAAATGATGTTTTTGTCAAATGGCTCTCCGATATAAGGCAGATATCTATTTTTTCTAAATTTAGAAAAATTTCTAGCTCTGGAACATGTTGCGCTAGTCCGTTCGCGTTCCAGGTGACAATTCTTAATGATCTGCTCATTTTAGTATATGAGGGCTGTTGCCTCGTTCAAGGTTTGATGCATATCTAGACGCTTATATAACGCTTCTAGACCACGTTCTTGCTTTGCTAGCCTTATATTTATGGCTTCTATGCTTCGACAAATCCTTTCAAGGGGATTATCATTCGTAGCATTAGATGATTGCTGTACAATTTGTGAATAACTTTTCCGCTCTGTACCAATACCTGGTGGTTTTGGCTCCGCTTGGGTTTTAGTTAGTTTCTCTTCTCTGGTAACCCTAGGGTTTTGAGGAAACGGATGCGTTTTGTTTGTTAGTCTTTGAAGTTCTTTGGCTACTTCACAGCCTCTATAATTTGCAGGATGATGCCCTTTACAGTTTATACATTTTGCAGGGGTGTTTCTACTTTCTGTACACTCTTTCGCGTTGTGTTTTCCAGCACATTTTACGCATCTTGGCTCCCGTCTGCAATATTTTTGCGTGTGATTGAAACCTTGGCACTTTTTGCATTGAGGTATTAGCCTCGTGTTTTTCTTAAGCGGTTCTATTTTAACCCTCATACTGAGAATTGCTTTGATGTTGAAGATGTTTTCAACTTTCTCCTATTTGTTAAACGTAAGCATGAAGAGTGGAAGCCCCCTTTTTTTGACTTGATTGTTCTCACCTCTCTCTCGTTTTAGGATGTTTACTGCATCTTCTATTTGCAGATCTCTTGCCTTTAGGTCCTCAATTATGTCCTCCTTCGTACACGTTGGATGAAGGCCTCTGGCCATAACCTTAATTGCGCGTTCGTTTTTATCTTCGTATGTGAACCATTCTTTACCTTCCGCATTGAGCTTTGTTGCTAGAGCTCTATATGTATCGGAATCCGGTGTATTGATTTTCCACACGTTATTGTTTAGTGACACTACTCTATATTCCTTAGCTGTCACTGATTTCATTAAAGATTGTATGCTAGCAAATTCTGTTATGCCGATTACATTAATTGGCGGAGGCGCCTTTTCTTTCGGTACAACCTTTTGTTGCCGATTTTGTTGCTGTTGCTGGTGAGCTCGTTTGGTATTAGTATCACCAGTTACTAATACATTAGCTTGCGAATGATCTCCAACTTCAGGCGAGAATTCTGCTTTTCGTTTTTTGGTAGGTCTTTTCTTCCTTTTCAGTACCCAATCTGTTTCTCTCATGAGATCCTCTTCATCAGTATGGAACTCATTGTTATAACTGGTGTGAGTACTTGTTTCATTATAACAAGTTAGCGGGTTTTCAGAAATCTCCATTGGTTTGGGCTTCTTCAATTCTTCATTTTCTTTTTTCAGCTTTTCAATTTCGCTTCTTATTTGGGTTAAAAGTACCTCTACTTCACTGAGTTTTCGACAGAGTTCAGCGTTTTCGTTTTTCTGCTGATTTGAAGAGTTAGTATGATTGTTTGGTGATCTTAACAACATTGAACTTCTTTCGAATGGGTTTAGCAATGATTGGCTCACCCCAGAATCCATTGAGCCAGCTTCGTAAGAGGGTGGATTAGCCAACTGGGCAGTTGGTTTACCAATTGGGGTATTGTTTCCTTTTTGCGTTGAACTCATTGCTTTAAAACTGGTTATGTATCAACTACCAACCTAACCAGTACAAGTTGGTAGTGGGTCATTGAAGAGAACATCATTTGCTATGTTCTCGGTAGTCGGTTATTCCGCCGTATCTCGATCGCCAGAGCCTCGTTAGTTAATTAGCAGGAAGTACCACGTGCAGGTTAGGTTGGCATTTGGGCTAGTATATTAAGACCATCTAAATCGGCGCCCCTTACCCCCCTTACTAATAAATGATCCTATTTTCAGAATAAACATAGTTCTAGAAATATTCATTATTATACGGATCAAAATTAATCCCGAATTTCAAATTTAAATTTTAGTTTGAATCAACCCTCCAGGATTAACAAGTAGTGAATAAGCTGTAGTTTAGAAATTGTGTTGTCCTGTGCTAACTATTTTTACTATATAATTACTAACAATTTACTCTTATCCTTCGGCTTGGGATGGATAAATGGGTGTACGATGTGTGTTCGGCAATACTGAAGATCCGATTATAATAAAATAATATAATGATGTTTATTAATTAAATTTAGTTTTCAGAGTTGTCTGGGAATTTGTATGTTAATTTTATTTGTTGATTCTTAATATACTTATAGTACCTAATTGAATTATTGAATTATTAATAAATCTAGGTATTGTGGTGCTGTGATATTATCATTTAAATCATTTTATATAAATTTTATAAAATAATTGAATTCATAATTATATATTTTCTTTTCTGGATCGGTAGGAAATTGATGATTAGTTTTAAGTAAAATTTTATGTTTAAACGGTTTAATGTTTTTGTTAATTCTTGTTGCAGTAAGTAATAATTTTTAATTGGATATAAAAGGACCATTAATAAGGAAATAAGCGCTGTTATTTTAAATTTTTAGTAATTATTTTATCAGGTAAATTAATAAAAGATAGGGTGAAATTACAACATTAATAATTTTTTAAGCCCTGTTTTAGATTTAGGATTTAGGGAGTCCTGAGTATCCGGCCCTGGATTCCAGAGAAATGATCATCTAATAATGTAGTTAGATTGTGCTGTCTTATGCTAACCTATTTATTATATGTACTAATAATTTACTAACTATCAATCGCATTGGTGTCTATAACCGGGTCGAGTCTGTCCCAACTAATAATCCTATCCAATCCTTCGGTTTTGTTGTATGTGTGCGGGTGTACGGCATGGGCCTGAGAGTCCGGCAGATCCTGCTATAATGCTTGGTCGTACACTCTTAATCAATCAAAATCAATAAATTTTATATATGAATACTTAGTGAAGGTCAACATTTATACTTATAACTATTTTTATATTATTAATATTATTATATTTAAAGTTTAATTTCAAATTTATTTTATTTAATTTTATCTTTATTTCGTTATAATGATGTTTTTTATAATACAGTAGAATCCGTTTATACCAAACCATGTATATGACGAACCAACGCTTATAATGATCATATGGTTTTTCATATAGTTGTGTGCCTTGAATTTGCACGAACACTTATTTTTTCTTATACACTACAAACAAAGAACTACGTTTATAAACGTAAACGAATATTTGATTAAAATGAACAGCCGGCTATAGTGAACAAAATTATGTCCCTTGAGTGTTCGCTATAAGCGAATTCTACTGTAATTATAATTATATTTATAATTTTAGCTTAGTAATTTTAGATGTTCTTAAATATTTTATCAGGTAAATTAATGAAAGGCGAACAGGGGGAAATTACAACAATAATAATTTTTAATTTAGGTTTAGGGAGTCCCGAGTATCCGGCCCTGGATTCCAGAGAGATGATCATCTAAAAATGTAGTTAGATTGTGTTGTCTTTTGTGCCGTTAATTTACTAACTATCGATCGCATTGGTGTCTGTAACCGGGTCGAGTCTGTCCCAACTAATAATCCTATCCTATCCTTCGGTTTTGTTATGTGTAATCGGGTGTACGGTGTGTGCCCGGGAGTCCGGGAGACTTGCTATAATGCTTGGTCGTACACTCACAATCAATCAATCAATCAATAAATTTATTACAGATGACAATATCAGTAGTATTCTAATACTAATTATATATTCATTTTCAGATTTTGGCTACATTTAAACATACTCCCTTGGTTGAATCATCATCAGATTCAAGGATTGGAAGTCGGCACCATTTCTGAATTGGTCGCTTGAGTGTACCGTTTTTTTCATGATTTCAGCCACTTTAATATACCCGTCATCACTCGGAAATTTTATGACTCGCCCTATCGGGTGATTTTTATTAGGTATCAAGACGACATGATCTAGTTTCAGATTTTTGTGTTGTGTTTTCCATTTGTACCTCTGCTGAAGCGTCGTTAAATATTCTAATTGCCAGCGCTTCCTGAATTGATGGTACATTTTTTTTACGATGTCCTATCTTGCATAAGGATTCAATTTTTGCTCAGCTGTTCCTTCTGGTAATTGGCGAATAGCACGCTCGATTAGAAAATGAGCAGGCGTAAGAAATTTTAAGTCGCCGGAACAAATTGGCCTAGAGTTTAGAATGCATTCGATCTGCACCGTTAGTGTTGAGAATTCTTCAAGCGTAAGTATTGTGTCGCCAATAGTTCTGGTGATGTGGATTTTGGTTGATTTGACTGCACTTTCCCATAATTCCTCTTGATGGGGTGCTGCTGGTGGGATGAATCGCCAATTTATTCTAACCTTCAACAGACTAGAAAGAATAAAGTCATTATTATTGTTCAAAAATTTATATACTTCCGCTAGATAATTTTTTGCGCCATTTATAATATATAGTATGGCATAGCCCTCTCATGCTTATAAATAATCTTCGAACTGCGCCTAAGAATGATTCGGTGCTGAGATTCATGCAAATCTCGGCATGTATTGCATGTGTACTGAAGGACACAGAAATAGCCAAGTATGCTTTACTAGGTATTGACTCTCTTCGTCGCACAGCATGAACTTTGAATGGCCCACAAAAGTCGACTCCGAATGCACTAAATGGCACCGTATATTTTACGTGATCTTCAGGTAGCTGACCCATAACTTGATTCATTATTTTTGGCTTCTGTCGTAAACATTTAATGCACCGCCGAAATATTCTCTTCGCCACCTCTTTACCGCTAATCACCCAAAAATTTTGCCGAACTATACTCGTCGATAAATGTGTACCTGGATGATGGTTTTGGATGTGCGCATCATAAGTAATTGTTGTCGCGATTGGTGATTTTGGTGAGATAATTATTGGGTGTTTCACGTTGTATGGCAATGCTGATTTTTGTAGTTTACCGCCGACCCTCATAATTCCTTTGTTGTTCAGGAATGGATTTAGCTGCAGTAAACGGCTTTTCACTGATATTGATTTATTCTGCTGTAGAGATTGATATTCTTCGGGAAAATCAACCATTTGCCAATATATAACTATTTTTCGATTTGCTTCTTTCAGTTCTGCAGGTGTCAGTACTCCAATTCGGATCTCTCCTTGATGTTTCTTAGCTTTCAAATTGTTGAGTATCTGAGAACACATGAGAGGATTTTTTTCAGTTTGAAGAAGCTGTAATACTTCCGACTCAACTGTTGCAAGTCGTCGTCTTCTGACTTCGGTTCGGTTTCCGCCCTTAAAGTGGTGGTGTTGTATACGTCAACCTCGATTTCTTCACTAGTTTCTGTGATCTCTGGTTGATCTGTCCAAAAATGTTCATCTTTTGCCAACCATGCTGGTCCATTCCACCACAAACTATTTTTTGAAATTTCCTCAGCGGATTGCCCGCGAGTCGCACAGTCGGCAGGATTTTGTCAGGATGGGACGTGACGCCATCGTTCTCTTTTATAAATGCCGATGATTTCTGCTGTGCGGTTAGCGACAAATGTTGTCTAACGTCTTGGCTGACTGGATATCCAATCCAGCACTATTTTTGAATCGGTCCACATTGTTACCGAATTGATTGATAAAGTCTCAGTAACTACTTTCACCAATCGACTGAGTAGTACCGCTCCCATTAGTTCAAGTCTCGGTATACTGACTTGCTTCGTCTTGGCACAAATTAGGTGTGTAACTAATCCTTCAGAGCTCTGTGATCGAGCATAAACCGCCGCTGCATAAGCCCATTTGCTAGCATCACAAAACCCGTGTATGGTTAATCTGGTCGATGCTGTGATACAACGGGGAATTTTTATTTCAGGAGTTTGGCAGAGATTATCTCGAAGGATAACCCACTTAGATTGTGCTTCTTGTGGCAGCTGTTCGTCCCATCCAATCTTTTGCAACCACAAGCTTTGGAACAGTATTTTAATTTTGATTGTAATTGGCGATAGGAGCCCCAGTGGATCGAAAATCTTGCTTGCTTCTGAAAGAAAACTTCGTTTGGTGTGTATTTGTTTTTCATCTAAGTTTACCTAGAATATGAAATGATCTGAGTTGGCATCCCACGCTATTCCTAACACCTTCAATGGCTCTGGATGTTCGGTGAATATCTTTAAGGTATTGGAGGGATTATTTAATACTTTTCGCATTTGTGGTTCATTCGATGCTAGTTTTCTTAAGTTGAATCCCCCACTACTCAGGCCAGATAAGGTTGGAATGCCAGTTATCAGATCATCCACGTAAATATCTTGTTCTATGGCACGGCACGCTTCTGGAGAATTTTGTTGGTGGTAAGGTAGCCAGCCCTTTTAAACATCTAGTGGCCATGAATGATGCAGACGCCATGCCATAGGTTACAGTATTCAACGTGTAAGGATGTATTTGCTGTTTGTAGTCTCGCCACAGAATTATCTGATGTTTCGTATCTTCCTTGTCTACCCAAACCTGACGACACATTTTGTCAATGTCGCCTACCAGTACCAGTCTTGTCGGAATCGAGTAAGTATTTGGAACAACGTTGATTGTACGTTTGGCCCTATCTTCAAATTCTGGTTTAAGGACACACCTGCGGTTGATTTTGTAGATGCATCAAATACTACGCGGAGCTTCGCTGTACTGCTACTATTTTTAAATAGGATGTAAGTTGCTTGTAGTTCGGTGTGATTTAACTCAAGCGGCTGCATGTGATTAAGCGTTTCGTATTCATTTAGAAACTGATTACAACGTTTATCCAATGCCAATAATCTCGATACTGCTTGCTGGTATGTTTATCCCAGAGTCTTCGACGGCTCCTTTAATGGGAGTTTGTTTATGAATCTTCCATCTTTTGCTCGTCGCGTAGTCGCCTTGAACCAGTCTTCACATTCCTGCTTTTCTTTGCTGATTTTTCTGATTTGCGGAACTTCTTCGATTGCCTAAAATCTATGTAAGGTAGAATCTATGTCAACGATGGATGTAAATGACTGTGTGGCTTCTCTTCTTTCTGCTTCATGTCGGCCACCTACAACCCAGCCTAATTTAGTTTTAAGCGCTTTTAAAATTGGACTATCCAACTCCATGCTGTCATGTTCAAACAATTCAAAAACTATGTCTGCGCCAAGCAATATGTCGATTGCTCCAGGCTTGTGGAAATTTGGATCCGCCAAATTAATTTTTGCTAAACTCTTCATATAGCTGACGTCAAATTCAAAGGCGGGTAGGCAGATGTAATTTTAGGGATGATAAGTGCCTCTAGACTGGTTAACTCAATGGAATTGAACCTGAAAGTTAAGCGCTATGTCGTAATCCCATGAGATCTTCCGCTGTTCACTTGGCCGATCCCCGCTATTAAGGCCCTACAATTAAATGAAAACTTCTGGGTAAATAATAATTTCTGGGCACTTCAATGTAATTAGCTTCAGAAACTTTAAAATGCCGTACTAAAAAAAATGCGTCACCTCTGACCAAGCCCATCAAATATAGACATTTTTGCACAGGGTTTGTATTCTCTCTACTATGAATGCTGGAATGGAATAAGTCAAAGAAACTTTGCCATTCCGAATAATCGCCACAAAAAGTGGGAATTTGCAATTTAGCAAGGCGCACCTCGAGGCCAGTATTTATAGCCGACATATTCAAACTAGTGTCATTAGTGAGATTACTCAGAATGAATCAGAGGTGTATCGCTGTAATAAAAGCAAATGGCGGTCCAACAAAATGTTAATATTAAAGATAGAATTTCTATAAATCAGTAAAAACAACAAAAAAAATTAAAAAATATATGTTTAATTTATTCCATTACTTTAACTCCAATCAACGTATTTTGAATATTTTGGCATTTTTCAGGGTATCCCCCTAAATTGCACGTAATTTTTTTTTTCTTCAAAAAATTAGGTCATACATGTATTTAAAATGAAACAATAAGTCAATTGCTTTCAAAAGTTTTGTAATTTTAGCAAAAAAGACTCCAGGGGGTCAATTCTCGTTCTATGAAAACACCTAATGAAAAAAAAGCTTTCATTTTGATTCCATCAAGTCTTTTTCATTTATAGCATTACACACAACGACAATAAGCGATTCTCGATGTCCAAATGAAAAAGAATCGTGAGAAAAACGCTGAATAAGTTGTTTCCATAGTAAGCTACACTGTAAACACACATTTTTTCGAGTTTCATGTATATTTCCGCTAGCTGATACAACAATTGGTTTAAATATTAGCTAAATAAATGATAAAGTAGATTTAGTTAATCAGTTTTTGTCATTGGCTGTCAAAATATAAAGTAAATTATAAAATTGACCAAATTATTTTTAAAACTTAACTAAATTAATTATTTGGAGGCTTCTCTTAAATATACGGAATAGTTTTTAATAGATTTACTTATTAGTTAAGTTTAAAGTGAATCATATTATAGTTTCAATGCACATTTAATGGTAAAAATACAAATTTAGTTTTTATAGAATTTTATTTCCATATTTATGATGTTCTCACCGCCAAAATGGTCGGTGAGAAAGTTTTATTCATATGAAAAGATTTTGACGTCATTTTTCTCCTTCTCATGGAACATGAATCGGAAATGTGTATTTCTCACTGAAAAAACTTTTCATTGTACTTTTCATAGAACGAGAATTGACCCCCAGTTTGTAATAAAATATGTTTGCCCAAATTTTTTCCCAGCACTGTATGTTGTACTTTACACATATTTTGCTATAACAATCGTTGAAAATTATATTTTTCGGCGCTTAATCATATACGAATTCAAACGAAAAAAATATTTTAATACACAAACAAATTGCAATATAAAATTTATACAACATAGCACGGCCGTTTCGTTCTCGGTTGTGCGGGATAGTGTGTCCGCTACAACGTTGTCATATCCGTGAACATGCCGAATGTCCGCGGTAAATTGACTAATGTAATCCAGGTGGTGAGATTGCCGTGGATTACGTTCAGTTTTAGACTGAATTGCTCTAGTCAGAGACCTTCGACAAAATATCAGTACATACATTTTGGTTGCAAAATTCCTCACTGCCTCATGAGAATTTTGGTACGTACAAGGAGTATAAGATACATTTTGTCATTGTGTGCTGTCATGTACGTTGTTTGTATTACTGTATCGTTTTGTGACGGTAAGTATCAAAAATAAGGCAATCGGTTCAAATCGGCAAAATTTTTTGATGCTTATGCTCGCGTGTGAGAATATTTCACTTGCTATGAAGCAGGAGAATTAACAATACTGTGTTGTTCATTATTCAAACAATATGGTAAGTATTTTTTGAATATTCTACTTTTAGTAAAGTTCTAGCTATTACATATTGTATAATAAAAAAATATATTTCTTTAGTTTTAACTTAATATGTTTGTTTATTAATTTTTTATTAATTAAATAAATCTTTTTTATTATAAATTATTAAAAAACTAATAAACAAAAATATTAAGTTAAAACTAAAGAAATTCATTTTTTTATTTTGTGAATGTAACGTAAATTAACGATAATTCGTATTTTTAATATATAATATAATTTATTTTCCAATGAGAAACTGTATAAAGTGCATCTTATAAAATAATATTAACAATCTCTTACTAGCAAAGACTGTTGAAATAGATTCTAGAAATATTTTCTAAATACACCTGTCCCTCGATTACCACGGTACTTGATTAACACGGATTTGATTTAACACGGTCAACGAATTGAGACAAAGTCTTGATTAACACGCATAGAAGTTTCGCCGCGTTAATCAGGTACCGTGTTAATCGAGAGACAGGTGATTAGTCGCGATTAACACGGTTTTGAGTTACACAGTAATTTGGCGGAACGTAATTACTGTGTTAATCGAGGGACAGGTGTATATTTAATTTTAGTTATTTAAAATTGAGATGAATCCAACGGAAAATACTACCAATAATTAATGTAAAGTGTGGTGATTTTTCAATATTGAGTGACTTGATTCGATTTTAATATTACAAGAGGTAAAAACCGTGTTCTCTTCAAAATATACTTTTTATACATAAATATAAAATTTTGCGGTTTAGTTTGTTGTTGTCTTGCAATAAATATGGTGCAATTATAGTTATAAATAGGTTTCGTGTTGCAAAAGCAAATTCATTCTTTGTTAAAAACTTAATTAAACCAATAAAATATTGTGTAAGTACAGTTTACATTATGTAAAGGTTAAAATACTTACACTAAATACATTCATAATACAATGTATGTCATTATTATTATTATTATTATTATTATTATTGGAGGGCCATGTGGGCGATCAGCCACTTCGCACTGCGACCTAAAGGATCTATTGTGCTGGACCCAGCTTAATTATCCGTCCAGTCAATATTCAGGTTCTTAATGAACCTGACAATACTGCCTTCCGGTACGTGTTTCTAGGCTTATTGCTCTCCCTCCTAGATGTTTACTACAGCATGTAGTTTCGCTAGAAAGACGGTAGCATTGGAGCGCAAGGACCTCGGGAGGGTTGTCCACTCCTACTCCTGTCACGTATTCCGTTTGATTTTACTCTTACGAGTTGCTGGGAATTGCAAATCGCCTGTAGGTCACCCAGCTTTACTACAGGAAGGCTAAATAAAACTGGAGGGTGCCTGGTATCCAGAGTCCGCATATTTAGGACTGATTAACCTATCAGTCATTCATCCATCGGCATATGCTGTTCCACCTTAGATTAGGGTTTTTTGTCAAGGTTTTCTCCTTTAGCGCCGTACTTTAGCCTGTGCCAAATGGCCAAAAATGTGCCAAATGGCTTTAGTTACCAGTGATTACCACGAGGAGGCAGTACGTACAATTGCGAATTGTGAACAGGTTACCTCTTACACAATTGTACCCATCACGCAGCTGCCTAATGACAAGACCCGAACAGCTCACGTGATGCGCACCCTACTGGAAGGTTACGGAGCTCGTAGAGTAATCTACTCAACTTTGGTCCCCCCCTTCAAATAGTCGCCAAACCACCCAATGTACAGTGCTGGTAAACAAAAATTTGGGCAAACAAATTTATTGCAAATTGGAGTCTTTTTTTGGTAAAATTACAAAACTTTTGAAAGCAATTGGTTTATTGTTTCATTTTAAATACATGTATGACGTAATTTTTTGAAAAAAAAAATTAACCTGCAATTTAGGGGCAAAACACCGAAAAATGCCAAAATATTCAAAATACAATTTCAAATTTCAAACAAGAACAATTTTATATTTGTTAATTGTTGGTACATTTAACGTTTCCATAAATTTCGAGGTATTTAATACGACATTAATTTAATTTAGACTATCACAAAATCATTTCCACAAGTTTATTTAAAAAATAATAATTATCCGAACAAATGGTAAATTCATTATTGTAATACATTGGTAATAAACTAACTTATTCATACGTACAAATAAATCAAAGCTTTAATTTATGTGAAGAAACGTACCAACTTTCTTCTCGATCTTTGTTTTTTATGATTTCCATATTCCATTTAAGGACATTGTGTGTGTATGCTTCGTTACAATTTCAATAGATTATTTGGTTTTCATATGGATTTGCTCGCTTTATTTTTAGGTACATCAAAAACCAAAACAAATGCTGTAGTCTAGTAATTGTAGTTTGAGAATCCATTTTTGTTGAGTTATATTATATTAGTATTAGTGTTGTGTCGCCGATACAAACACGATATGAAATAAATATTCAAATTTTCTATTTAAATATTTATTATATAAAACTGACTTACACATTGACACAAGTCAATGTACAGCCTGGGCCAAAAATATAAAGCACCCCTATCTATTAGCATTATATATTAATATTATGTCTTTCTAAACAATGGGTGTTAACGAACGAGTTATCCCACCGAATGCGACCCTTAATTATTGAAAATCACCAATTTTTGTTTTGTTTTAGGTTCTTAACAAGAAGTTGTTGCATCGTACATTTTTTTTATTTTAGTTTTGTATTTGATCGTGTGCAGTCTTCACATAAAGTGTTTTAAATCAAAAAGAGTTTTCGTAAGTTTTTTGAGAAAAAAAGTGTGTTTGTGATAATTATGCCTAAAGCGTGCCAACTCAGTGAAGGAATAAGGGCACAAATTGTGTTGTTGGATTCCCAGGGTGTAAGCCAAATTGAAATATCCCAAAAATTAAAATGCTCTCGTGGAGCAGTTCAATCTACATTGAAAAGGGTTAAAGAGACCGGGGACTATGCCTATAAACTACGCTCAGGCAGAAATCGTATCACTTCGGTAAGAGACGATCGACAAATTGTGCGAAAATCTCTCAAAAACCGAAGAAAAACATCTGCTGAGATAGCTGCAGAGCATTTAACAGAACAAGAAGTTCACATTTCGGCACGGACAGTTAGAAGAAGGCTCCTGCAAGCTGGATTGAAAGGTTGTAAAGCAAGAAAAAATCCTTTGCTCTCACTTACCAACATAAAAAGTCGCTTGAGATGGGCTCGAGAACACAAACATTGGAATGACGTTGATTGGGTGAGAGTTGTTTGGTCAGATGAATCTACTTTTGAGGTAAATATAAAAAATAAATATTAAAAAATAATTATTCAAAAAAAAAAAAAAAAATTATGCTATGTATTTTAAAAGAATTAATAGAGAAATTTATGTTAAATTTGATGGAATTCTTATAGATTTTTGGAACTCCTGGCGCAACCATCGTAAGAAGAAGAGTCGGGGAAGCATACAATCCTGATTGTATAGTGCCTACCGTAAAGCATGGAGGGGGTAAATTGATGGTGTGGGGTTGTATGGCATCATCAGGGGTGGGAAAACTGTTGTTTTGTGAGGGTCCGATGAACAGGACCAACTATGTTACCGTCCTCGAGGCTGCATTGAATGCCTCAATTCGGCAAATCTTTGGGGAAACGGATAGTTCTTCGATAATTTATCAACAGGATAATGCCCCCTGCCATACTTCCCGCGTTACGATGAGTTGGTTTCGAAAAAAACAAATTCGAGTCATGGACTGGCCCGCCCAGTCACTAGACCTAAATCCCATTGAAAATTTGTGGTCAATTTTAAAAAAAAAAATCAAGGATCGCAGTATGACTTCAAAGGAAGACCTCAAACGTGCGCTGACAGAGGAATGGAAAAATATATCGAGAAATACCTGCGAAAAATTAGTACGGTCGATGAATAAAAGAGTCCTGGCTGTCATCAAAGCCAAAGGAGGAGCTACAAAATACTAAAATTAATAAAATATAAAAAGTATTTCCTAAAAATATTGAGTTTTAATTTTTGTCTTCATTCGTTTTGTAGATACTGCAATTTGGGAGGGGTGCTTTATAATTTTGGCCAAGGCTGTACATTTGTTTTATGATATCTGGCTTGTATGAGAACCGCAAGGCTTGTACCATTATACATTTTTGTGTACATACATTTTTGTAGTAGGGATTTTTCATTCATTATGATTCGTTATGTAACTGTTTTCATATGATGTAACAAAAATCATTTCGCTTAAATTTTTTGAAGTCAACGTATTTTATTTTGGAATCTACCTTTTGTTTTTGTTGATGTGTATATATTTAGAAAATTTAAATGCATTTAGCATTGCTTATACGTGCATACATCTAGACGTATATGTGACCTTGAAAAAATTAATATTTCTGTTTTATAATTTTTATTTCGATTTTTATGAATTTATGCTTAATTGATGATGAGATTGGCTCTCAAAATTAAAATTTGTAGAAAAATTCTACAAAGAGACGTCGACGAGTAACTTTCTTACTTTTGGTTTTAGAGTAGTAATTGACCTTTAAATTTGACGGCCAATCTAGAGGGACGGTTTTTGATTGCATTTACATACACTGTATCAAAAAATTGTCCGTACAGCACTCGGTTAAGAAAACATTGATAATAAAAACAATACAAATCAAACGAAAAATTCAGTTTTAATTTTTTTAAACTCAAATTACATTTAGGAACCTGAAAATAATAATAATGATGATATAAATTAATTTACTTTCACGTTTGATATGATTTACTATTTAAACCGCCTAAAACGATGTCAAATAATTGTCCGTACACACTAAGAAATTGAAGTTTCATAATTTGAAAATCATAATCTACAATAGTTGTGCAAACTCGATAAACATGAAATATAAAAAAGAGACAAAGTGTAAGTGAAATAGAATTATTTAAATATTTTATTTTGATGGCAATTTAATCGCTATCGCGATAATCGTTTTGTCTGTCAATGATATAATACTAGTCTCATATTCTAGAATTATTATTCTACATAAAAAACACCTCTTTAAAAAAAAATTAATTTTACTGAAAAATACAAAGAACATTTTTAAATTGATTATGTATACTGTCTCAAAAAATTGTCCGTACACTCCTCAGTTAAAAAAACATTGATAAAAAAAAACAATTACAAATCAAACAAAAATTTCAGTTTTGGTTTTTTTTAAACTCAAATACATTCAACAACCTGAAAAAATACTAATTATCATGATGCAAATTAATTTACTTTTACGTTTGATAAGATTTACTATTTAAGCATCCTAAAACGATCTCAAATAATTGAGGGATATAGAATCAATGGCGGCAATCCCCATTTTTTTCATTTTTGAGATATTTGAAGAAAACTGTTTTGGATATTTAGAAATAAATTGAAGAAAATATTTAATGTTCAACATTTACCTAATTTTATATATTTTCATTATATTATATCGATTAGGCTCAAAGCTGATTATTAGTGTTGTAAGTTAAGGATAAAAAATGGAGATTTCCGGTTTTGATACCAAGTAGGGAGGTTGTCGTATTTGTTACTAATATAATGCACAAATAATTTAGTTTTCTTGTTTTTAAGTAAAAATATAGATTATTTATGTTTAAAATTATATTATATTTTATTCAAACTTATAAAAATTCCAATTATATATGGCGGGAAAATATATATAAACATTATTTTAATCAAATTTCAAGTACAATAAACATTATTAGATTAAAATTCCTGGTAGTTCAGGTACGAAATCACATTCCTCGGCTTTATTAAAGACGTTTGTTTTACTCGAATCTTCATAAGATTCATTAGCACTCAATAATTCTTTGTAGTATTTAAGGTTGCTTATCACTTGCCAGTCTGGTCCATAGTGCTTGAGTAATAAATTGCTTACATCCCGCAGCTTGGGTGGATTTACATGTTTTGCACTGGCTTTGATTTCATCGGGTTTTTTTTGCCAATGTCGATTTCCCCACTTTTGTAATTGATTTAAAGACACAAAAGTCATTTTTATAATGAATTTTACCTCTAATTCAAACATTATTTGAAGCTGCTGGTCGTTTTAAATAGTATCGTTTACATTCCTTAAATCGGAAGTGCCATGATCCTGGTGGCTTTAGATTTTGTTGTGTGGCACTTTTCCAATCCATATTCACGTAGTCTTCTCCCAAATGCACTATAGTGGCAGATTCCGCAAAAATCTCAATACATTCTGTAGGATCCGAAATTACTTCTCTTTGTCTTATTTTTTTCTCGATATGGCCAAATACCCTATCCGATGGTAAAAATGAGTGCCCGACAATAGGAAAAACCAATTCTATATTTTGAATGTTTGGAGGTGCCTTGAACGATAACCATTTACGACACATTTCATGAATAGAGTTCTTGTTTTGGCCGCTACACCCGTCTGCGACAAGACGGATAATTTTATGTGAACTATCAATTTGAATTTTATTTAGACAATCAAAGACAGCTGATGCTATTTCGTTGGATCCTTTGTCGAATTCATCTTCGGTCCAATAGTATGAAAACACATTTTCCTTTAATAAATTTGATTTCGAAGAGCCCTTTACAATTACAAAATTGTACATGTATAGCTGTCTCGAATAATACGTCGTTTGATCAGGCATTTTCAGTAAACAAAGATTTTTTGGTAATCGAATGAAAGCGTTGTTATTTCTGGATTTTCTGCCAGTAAAAGTTCAAAGAACCATTTTGCTTTTAAATTAAGCACTTTTCTCTCAGATAGAATCCTTTCTTTGCTTGCAGGATCCGTTGCGTTTTTTATGCGCTCCGTTAACTCTAAGCATTTTGAACATACATCTGTTCGAAATGTACTAAAACTTAACTTGTACCTAGTATTAAATATCATACGAAAATATGATGACTTAATTTATAAATATTCCGGCAACTGAGCAATACACATCCTATACATTTTGTTAATATTCAATTCGAATTGCAAGTACATTTTGCAACTCTCGGATCGGCAATAATGAGATTCAACGCATTTGAATTGATTAATAAACTATTGTACTGCAGTACGCTGTTCGCGATAATTAAATTCCTTACGATTACCACCTCTGGTTTCAACAGGGACATGGCCCAAGTTTTGAAATGTTTTCATCACCCAATTTAACCGATGTTTAGTTATACCTAAAATTTTTAGAAACGAATTTTGACATACGGGTATGTTTTGTTTGTCCTGATCGCGTACGAAACATCTTATGTGGGTTGTTTTTGTTGAATATTTTTAATTTTTTGGCCGTCGGCGGTTTGTATCGCCTGTTGTTCAATGGGTAATGATGAATGAATCTTGGATTAGTTTGTCTCGTGTTGCATAAAATTGTGTATTAAACATTTGAATGTCAAGCATTTTTAACGATCTGCACTGATCGGGCACCCGATATGTGGCCACACTGCGGATAGGTGGGCAAATCTTTCGAAGAATACTTAAAATATTAAAAATTAAAAAGATAATGAACACATTAAGTTCATTAATTGATAATAATCTACAAAATATATTTTGACTAACCTTAGTTATTTTGCAATATTACGTTGCCATTTCGATTCTTGCCTTATTCGTTTTCTTGCCTTTGACGGTGATACCGGTGACGCATTTTTTTCCATTATTTTATTAACAATTTATTATATAAAATTAATTAAATATAAAAATATTTTCACACTAAAATATTTTTTTTAGAACTATACGTGTGTCGACATTAAGAGAGAATGACAAGAATTTCGTTAAAAAAATTAATATTGCACAATTAGCTGTTTTTCACCGAAATAATTCTCTACAATGGTTTCGATTTGTTAAAAAGGAGATTGCCGCATTTGATATTGAGTTGTAATAGGAGATTGGCGGTTTTAAATTTAACGCTATACATTTATAAATCAAATTTTAATGTGATTCTGCCATTTTTGAAACAGAGTAATAAAAGGACATGATAGAGGATCGATTATTGAATAATAGGACATGCCAAACTCATTTTAAAAAAAAATGGAGATTGCCGCATTTGTTTTTACAACCCTCAATTGTCCATACACTTGCACTTTTGTGAAAATTAAGATAAATTACGAAATTTTTTGTTGCGAAAATGTTAATTAGTCGTACTTTTTTCATGGCGAATAAAATTATTGCCCAATTAAAAATGTGTAATTCTTTTACCAAAAATAGTACAGAAATTAAAAAGTTGACCATTAAATTGGAAAGTGAAGGTAAAAGTTTATAGGAAATTTCCAAAATAACTAATCGCCCGTGATCTTCGATTCATTATAACATCCAGAACTCCCAAAAAATCAAATCGCTAGAGATTTTTGTTGGGCGTGATCGCAACCGAAAGCTGAACAGACGTCAAATACAACTAATAAAGAAGGAAATAAAATAGAATCGAAGGCATAGTGCTCCAATAATCACTGCTAAAGTTTATCAAAGCAAAAAAGGAGCGATAAAACCTCAGACAATACGCAATATTTTTCACGCAACGAAATGTATTTGCCAATAAATAAAATATTAAAACCACATGGAATATGCATTGGGATATGTGAGTGAGCCCGAAGTGTTCTAGGAAAATGTTATTCCCTCGGACGAAAGTAAATTTAATGTTTTTGGCTCAGATGGGCGAGTTATGTTGGGGAGCTTTTAGCTGAAAGGGTTTGGGACATTTGACCTTCATTGAAACCATAATGAATCGGTTTAAATATTTGGATATTTTGAAGGATAATTTGTTAATAAGTGCTGAGAAAATGGGACACGGGATAAATTTTGGTTCATTATATGACAATGCCTCGAAGCATTAGTCAAAACTGATCATGGTATGGCTATTGTACAATGTAAAGTCAATACTTCCTCATCCTCCCCAGCCCCAGATCTCAACCCGATTGATAATTTATGCCATTATTTGGAGCGAAAGATCCGTGAACAGCAAATTAATGGTAAGGAACAATTAAAAGGGTCGTTGTGAATGAATGGGCCAAAAATTCCACCGAAATAACCCGGAAGTTGGCTTTCTCAATGAAAAGAAAGTTGCAAAGTGTCATTGCATGAATAGGTTACAACACCAGATCTAAATTTTTTACCAAATTCCCTCAACTTCTTTGTGTGCATGGACGATTATTTGACATCGTGGTGGTTTAAATAGTAAATCATATCAAACGTGAAAGTAAATTAATTTATATCATGATTAATAATCATGATATAAATTAATTTACAAGAAAACTAAATTATTTGTGCATTCTACTAGTAATAAATACGACAAACTCCCTACTTGGTATCAAAACCGGAAATCTCCATTTTTTATCCTTAACTTACAACACAAATAATCAGCTTTGAGCCTAATCGATATAATATAATGAAAATATATAAAATTAGGTAAATGTTGAACATTAAATATTTTCTTCAATTTATTTCTAAATATCCAAAACAGTTTTCTTCAAATATCTCAAAAATGAAAAAAATGGGGATTGCCGCCATTGATTCTATATCCCTCAATTATTTGAGATCGTTTTAGGATGCTTAAATAGTAAATCTTATCAAACGTAAAAGTAAATTAATTTGCATCATGATAATTAGTATTTTTTCAGGTTGTTGAATGTAATTTGAGTTTAAAAAAAACCAAAACTGAAATTTTTGTTTGATTTGTAATTGTTTTTTTTTATCAATGTTTTTTTAACTGAGGAGTGTACGGACAATTTTTTGAGACAGTATACATAATCAATTTAAAAATGTTCTTTGTATTTTTCAGTAAAATTATTTTTTTTTTAAAGAGGTGTTTTTTATGTAGAATAATAATTCTAGAATATGAGACTAGTATTATATCATTGACAGACAAAACGATTATCGCGATAGCGATTAAATTGCCATCAAAATAAAATATTTAAATAATTCTATTTCACTTACACTTTGTCTCTTTTTTATATTTCATGTTTATTCGTTTCCGAGGCAGCTATCCTCGTAATAGCTGGGTGCATCCCTATACATCTTCTGGCAAAAGAACGTAAATATATATACGAGCGAAAGTCGGAGGTTGGACGAAAAACAGCGAGTCTGGAAGGGAGCGGCCGCACCTTGGAGCTGTGGCAGAGTGCATGGGAGCAAGGAACAACAGGCAGGTGGACAGCGCGGCTTATTGAACACATAAGTCCCTGGGTGGAAAGAACGCACGGGGAGGTCGGGTACTTCCTGACCCGATTCCTCAGCGGCCACGGGTACTTCCGGGCATATCTTTTTAAAATGAGGAAAGTAACGTCGGCAGAATGCCTATACTGCCCAGGGATGGAGGATGACGTAGAGCACACTTTCTTCCGGTGCCTAGCATGGCAGGACATAGGAGCAGACCTGGAGTTAGAGGTGGGTATTTGGTCGCATGAAACGGCAGTGAACATTATGCTACGAGGAGCTGTTTGGTGGGATCTCGTCTCACGATATATAGATGGAGACCTTAGGAGTAAAAAGAGGGATTTGGATAGTTTCCCATAAGGCAGGAAGCACCTCGGGGAGAGCAACGGAAAAACAGGCTAGCCCGAAGTATTGTGGTAAACGGTCCCAGGCTAGTCTGAAGGAGGAGGGGGAAGGTGGTTTTAGTCGGTAGTTCAGAGAGTCCGACACATTGTGCGTAAATGCATTTCCACCTTCCTCATTAAAAAAAAAAAAAAAAAAATTGATTATTAATTATTAATTATTAATTATTAATTATTAATTATTAATTATTAATTATTAATTATTAATTATTAATTATTAATTATTAATTATTAATTATTAATTATTAATTATTAATTATTAATTATTAATTATTAATTATTAATTATTAATTATTAATTATTAATTATTAATTATTAATTATTAATTATTAATTATTAATTATTAATTATTAATTATTAATTATTAATTATTAATTATTAATTATTAATTATTAATTATTAATTATTAATTATTAATTATTAATTATTAATTATTAATTATTAATTATTAATTATTAATTATTAATTATTAATTATTAATTATTAATTATTAATTATTAATTATTAATTATTAATTATTAATTATTAATTATTAATTATTAATTATTAATTATTAATTATTAATTATTAATTATTAATTATTAATTATTAATTATTAATTATTAATTATTAATTATTAATTATTAATTATTAATTATTAATTATTAATTATTAATTATTAATTATTAATTATTAATTATTAATTATTAATTATTAATTATTAATTATTAATTATTAATTATTAATTATTAATTATTAATTATTAATTATTAATTATTAATTATTAATTATTAATTATTAATTATTAATTATTAATTATTAATTATTAATTATTAATTATTAATTATTAATTATTAATTATTAATTATTAATTATTAATTATTAATTATTAATTATTAATTATTAATTATTAATTATTAATTATTAATTATTAATTATTAATTATTAATTATTAATTATTAATTATTAATTATTAATTATTAATTATTAATTATTAATTATTAATTATTAATTATTAATTATTAATTATTAATTATTAATTATTAATTATTAATTATTAATTATTAATTATTAATTATTAATTATTAATTATTAATTATTAATTATTAATTATTAATTATTAATTATTAATTATTAATTATTAATTATTAATTATTAATTATTAATTATTAATTATTAATTATTAATTATTAATTATTAATTATTAATTATTAATTATTAATTATTAATTATTAATTATTAATTATTAATTATTAATTATTAATTATTAATTATTAATTATTAATTATTAATTATTAATTATTAATTATTAATTATTAATTATTAATTATTAATTATTAATTATTAATTATTAATTATTAATTATTAATTATTAATTATTAATTATTAATTATTAATTATTAATTATTAATTATTAATTATTAATTATTAATTATTAATTATTAATTATTAATTATTAATTATTAATTATTAATTATTAATTATTAATTATTAATTATTAATTATTAATTATTAATTATTAATTATTAATTATTAATTATTAATTATTAATTATTAATTATTAATTATTAATTATTAATTATTAATTATTAATTATTAATTATTAATTATTAATTATTAATTATTAATTATTAATTATTAATTATTAATTATTAATTATTAATTATTAATTATTAATTATTAATTATTAATTATTAATTATTAATTATTAGTTATTAATTATTAATTATTAATTATTAATTATTAATTATTAATTATTAATTATTAATTATTAATTATTAATTATTAATTATTAATTATTAATTATTAATTATTAATTATTAATTATTAATTATTAATTATTAATTATTAATTATTAATTATTAATTATTAATTATTAATTATTAATTATTAATTATTAATTATTAATTATTAATTATTAATTATTAATTATTAATTATTAATTATTAATTATTAATTATTAATTATTAATTATTAATTATTAATTATTAATTATTAATTATTAATTATTAATTATTAATTATTAATTATTAATTATTAATTATTAATTATTAATTATTAATTATTAATTATTAATTATTAATTATTAATTATTAATTATTAATTATTAATTATTAATTATTAATTATTAATTATTAATTATTAATTATTAATTATTAATTATTAATTATTAATTATTAATTATTAATTATTAATTATTAATTATTAATTATTAATTATTAATTATTAATTATTAATTATTAATTATTAATTATTAATTATTAATTATTAATTATTAATTATTAATTATTAATTATTAATTATTAATTATTAATTATTAATTATTAATTATTAATTATTAATTATTAATTATTAATTATTAATTATTAATTATTAATTATTAATTATTAATTATTAATTATTAATTATTAATTATTAATTATTAATTATTAATTATTAATTATTAATTATTAATTATTAATTATTAATTATTAATTATTAATTATTAATTATTAATTATTAATTATTAATTATTAATTATTAATTATTAATTATTAATTATTAATTATTAATTATTAATTATTAATTATTAATTATTAATTATTAATTATTAATTATTAATTATTAATTATTAATTATTAATTATTAATTATTAATTATTAATTATTAATTATTCGAATTAGAAAAGGCGGTATTGGCTGGCAAGGACAAGAAAGCTCCCGGGCCGGACGGGATACCCGGGGAAGTGCTGAAGATGGTCTTTCGGCAAGAGTCAGCTCTGTTGCGGGAGATGTACAACTCGTGCTTGGTGTCTGGTGTCTTTAGCTCCTGCTGGAAGAGTGCACGGTTGGTGCTGATTAGGAAGGGTAAGAGTGACCCTGGCTTACCTTCATCCTACAGACCCTTATGCATGCTCGATGCTGCGGGTAAGGTCCTGGAAAGACTAATCAGGGAGAGACTAAAGGCTGCGATAGAGGCTGCGGGTGATCTATCGCCAAGGCAGTACGGTTTTAGAGTGGGGCGATCTACAATTGATGCTATCCAAGAGGTTGTTTCGGCAGTTAGAAGGGCTGAGAGTCACAATCACTTCTCAAAGCGGATTGTCCTTCTGGTGACACTGGATGTGAGGAATGCCTTCAACACCGCGGCTTGGAGAGACATGATTAGCGTACTTGAGCACACGTTTCAGGTACCGGAATATTTATTGCGTATTCTGAATGATTATCTCAACGATCGTAGCATACTGTACGAGACGGAAGAGGGGCAGAAGAAGATGAGAGTCACCGCGGGAGGTTCTAGGACCTGACCTTTGGAACGCATTTTATGATGGCCTGCTGAGAGCTGAGATGCCTGAGGAGACACATTTAGTCGGGTATGCTGATGATGTCGCGGCGCTTATTGCTGCCCGGGATACTAAACAGGCCCAATGGAAGTTGAACCAGGTGATGAGGACCGTGAGTAGCTGGATGGCGGCGCATGGTCTAGCACTGGCCCTTGAGAAGACTGAAATTGTTATTCTGACTAAAAGGAGGACCCAAACGATTTTACCCATGTGGATTGGCAGGGAGGTGGTGGAAACCAAATCAGCGGCAAAATACCTGGGGATTATGATTGACTCCAAACTCAACTTTTTTGAGCAGATTCGTCGGACAGCAGACAAGGCTGCGAAGGGAGTTACAGCGCTGAGTCGACTAATGGCTAATGTTGGGGGCCCGAAAGCGAGCAAGCGCCGGCTTCTAATGTCGGCCGTTCAATCGGTCCTGCTCTACGGGGCAGAGGTATGGGCTGATTCATTAAGGAAAGAGATGTACCGCAAGCGGTTAGCACAGGTACAAAGACGGAGTGCGCTGCGGGTAGCCTCGGCATATCGCACTGTTTCTGAAGTGGCAGTTCTGGTTATAGCTGGTGTGACTCCAATGGAGCTACTGGCTAGGGAGCGGAAGGCTGTCTATTTTAGAAACTCAAATATAAGTAGAGAGACAGCAAGCTTGGAGGAGAGGGCCCGCACCATGGAGTGCTGGCAAGCAGCTTGGGAAACAGAGAGCAGAGGCAGATGGACAGCAAGACTCATCGAGAGGGTGAGCGCCTGGACTGAACGGCGGCACGGGGAGGTGGGATACTATTTAACCCAGTTTTTGAGCGGCCACGGCTACTTTCGGTATTATCTACATGGGATGCGGAAGGTTACTTCGGCGGAATGTTTATATTGCCCAGGTTTTTTAGATGACGCGGAACACACGTTCTTCTCGTGTCAGAATTGGGGGGAGCAAAGGAATTTGCTGACGAGGGACTATGGTCAGTACAGACTGCTGTAGAGATCATGCTCCGTGGAATATACGAGTGGGAACGAGTGGCACACTACGTGGAAACCATCTTGCGGCGGAAGAAGACGGATTTGGATAATAATCCATAGCCCAGGAGGTAGCTCGTAAGGTAGCATAAAAAACAAAAAAAACTAGCTTGAAGTAATGTGAGTAACGGTTCCAGGCTAGTTTTTGAAGTATGGGGAGGTGTTTTTAGTCGGTAGTCCGGAAACGGGAGTCCGGCACAACGTGCATAAAGGCATTTTCACCTCCCCTCAAAAAAAAAAAAAAAAAAAAAAAAAAAATTAATTATTAATTATTAATTATTAATTATTAATTATTAATTATTAATTATTAATTATTAATTATTAATTATTAATTATTAATTATTAATTATTAATTATTAATTATTAATTATTAATTATTAATTATTAATTATTAATTATTAATTATTAATTATTAATTATTAATTATTAATTATTAATTATTAATTATTAATTATTAATTATTAATTATTAATTATTAATTATTAATTATTAATTATTAATTATTAATTATTAATTATTAATTATTAATTATTAATTATTAATTATTAATTATTAATTATTAATTATTAATTATTAATTATTAATTATTAATTATTAATTATTAATTATTAATTATTAATTATTAATTATTAATTATTAATTATTAATTATTAATTATTAATTATTAATTATTAATTATTAATTATTAATTATTAATTATTAATTATTAATTATTAATTATTAATTATTAATTATTAATTATTAATTATTAATTATTAATTATTAATTATTAATTATTAATTATTAATTATTAATTTTTTTTTTTTTTTTTTTTTTTTTTTTTTTTTTTCTTCTGTAGGTGCAAAAAATCTTCAAAAGACTTTCGTCGAACGGCGATAGACGCCGCCCGACAGTGTGAGATTTGACAGCTGCTCCTGTCACCTACTCACTAAAAATCACCTACAGCCCACGGGAAAACCGGACCGGAACCACTTTCGTATTACTTCAGTCTGTCCCGTGCTGCCAGCCCTGTCAGGGCCCCTCGATTACTTCTCGCCTAGGAATCCACTAAGCACCCCTCTTCCCTCTTTCTCCGTAGCGTAGATTCGACGTAGAGTGCTATTGCATCCCACGCCTCCTCCGACCGTAGCATCACCTCCACGATGGTGTCAGGTGTAACCACCCCCACCACTGAGGTGAGCCGGTTTCTTTCTTCATTGAATTGAGCGCACCCAAAGAAAGTATGACAAGCGTCATCACTTTCTTCAGGGCAGTACCGGCAATAAGGGGTCCTCAGCTTTCCCATTCGGTATAAGTAGGCGCCAAAGTAACCATGCCCCGTCAGGAACTGGCAAACAAAGAAGTTAACTTCCCCGTGCCTCCGATTGATCCAGGTACTAAGTACCTTTACCAACCTGGCCGTCCATCGACCGCTACTCTCCTCGTCCCACCGTTGCTGCCATGCTACGAGCGTGCCACTGCGGGTTCTCATCGCAGAATCACTCCTTCCAAATTCTGCACTCAACCGGTATATCTCCCGACGCTCGAGCGCCATCAGGTCTATCGGAATGACTCCAGCGACAACCAAGGCCGCAGCTCCGGACACCGTGCGATAAGCGCATGTAATTCTTAGTGCCCCGCGTCTCTGTATTGACAACATTCTCGTGCGGTACTTCCTTACTTCCATTGCACCAGCCCAGATCTCAGCTCCATACAGCAGGACCGACTGCACCGTTGACATCAGGAGTCTCCGCTTGCTAGAGCGAGGGCCGCCCACATTCGCCATCAGTCTTCCGAGTGACACTGTTACGACTGATGCCCGGTCACAAACCCTGCGAATATGCTCCCAGTAGGTTAGTCGACTGTCTAAAACAACCCCCAGATATTTCGTCGCACCTTTTGTCATCACCTCTTCTCTTCCAATCTGCATAGGGATGACTGTTGGAATCCTCCGTTTTGTAAGCATTACGATTTCAGTTTTTGAGATTGCCAGCTGTAGACCGTGCTCATCCATCCAAACGTTGACTCTTCTCATCACCTGATTCAGCCTGTATTGAGCTAAAGCTGTGCTTCTGGATGTTATTACAACGGCAACATCATCTGCATATCCAACCAGGAATACTTCCTCCGGCATCTCATGTCGCAACAGGCCATCATACATTGCATTCCACAGATCGGGACCAAGAATTGACCCCTGGGCTACTCCAGCAGTGATTTCCTTCATCTTTTTGCCGTCTTTCGTCTCGTATACCAGTCTACGATTCCTCAAGTAGTCTCGAACTATTTGTAGAAGATAGTTCGGGACAGCGAAAGATCGTTGCAAAGCCTCAATCATGTCTTCCCATCTGGCCGAGTTGAAGGCGTTTCGCACATCCAGAGTCACTAGAAATACTAAAGGCCTCGCCGCGTGGCATGCAGTTTCAGCTCTTTCAACCGCGCTAATTACCTTCTTTATTGCATCTACAGTTGACCGCCCCTTCCGAAATCCATATTGTCTTGGAGACAAATCACCAGCAATAGATATGGCATCTTCCAGCCTAGGCTTTAATAGTTTTTCCAGTAGCTTCCCCATTGTTTCCAACATACAGAGAGGTCTGTATGATGACGGGGAGTCGGGATCGCCACCTTTCCCTTTGTTTATTAATACTAGACGGGCCGTCTTCCACCGTGAAGGAAACACTCCTGTTATTAAGCATGCATTATAGAGTTTTAGTAACAGGTGCGGGTATCTACTTACAGCCACCTTCAACGCCTCCACTGGTATGCCGTCCTGTCCCGGTGCCTTCTTATTTTTTAGGCTGGTCATTGCATATACCAATTCCTCCTCTGTGAATGCGTGAATTTCTCCAACTTGGCTTTCAGAATCGTCTTCTACCCTCGGCAAGTGTGTTGGAAAGAGAGCATCAACAATATTTGTCATCGTTTCGGCATCCAGCGCGACGTGCGTACTGAACAGCCCCAGCTTTCGAGTGGCAAGTTTGTATCCTCTGCCCCATGGATCGTTATCCACCTCGTTGCATATGGTTCTCCAGCATTGCGCTTTACTCGCACGAATGGCCATGCCGAGCTCTTTTTTTGCGGCTTTGTGCTGAGCTGACTTAGCAATTGCTTCTTCTCCGCCCTGTGCGCGTTGCGCCCTTCGCCTAAGCTGCAGAGCTTTCCTTCTCAGCTCTGCGATCTCATTTGTCCACCAATAAGCTTGTTTCCTTCCACTCCACTGTTTTCTTCGGGGCATTGAAGAGTCGCAAGCTTGTTGAACTAACCGTGTGATGCTTTCAACAGCCGCCTCAATCTCGGCTCTGTTCGTAATCTGCTGTAAAACCGATTGGTTATTAGTAAGGCTCATCTCGACAGATGTAAGGAGCTTTTCGCTGTCCAACTTGGTGGTGTTCCAGCTCAGTAAACTACGATACTTCGCTCGCTGTGTTTTTCGCTCATCATCGTGCAATTGAAAGCTGATGTAGTTGTGATCACTTGCGGTATAATCCTCCATAACTCTCCAGTCTTTTGCCAATGGCACCAGCCGTGCTGATACCAATGTTATGTCCGGTATGGAGCTGCCGAAACCTGGCCTTCGGTATGTTGGCGTAGATCCCTGGTTTAGAACGCATAAATCCAGTCTTGAGACCATCTCCAGTATATGTCTCCCCCTTGTATTTTGGTGTGGCATACCCCATTCTAGTGCGCGTGCATTGAAATCACCAGCTAGCACTAGTGCCCCTGTTACATCACGAGCCGAATCTTCCAGTCCATTCAATTTGGATTGAAACTCCAAAATTGTATCGTTCGGTGACAGATACACACTATAAAGCGTAGTGTTTCGGCTTCTTAGCCAGACATAGCCAATTCCAGAACCATGGGCATCGATGCGTACTCCATGGGTGTCGACCACCCATATTGCCGCAGACCCCGAGGGATCTGAGAACCAGTTTGGACGATTATCGTTCTGGTACTGCTCGCAAATAACTGCTATCTGGACTTCTGCTTCACAGACAAGCTGCGCCAAGAGATCCTGCGCAGCTCTGCATCCATTCAAGTTTCCTTGAAGGACCTTCATCTACGTTTATTTTCCTTCGCTCGCCGCAAAAGCCCCTGGAAAATCTCGCAGCTGCCCGATCCCTGTACGTGGTTGTTGCCACCGGGTTTCCCAACGCATATATGACATTTCGCTTGCAGCTCGCACGCCGCAGCCTTATGCCCACTTTCGCCACACTTCCAACAGCTATTGCTGCGGTCGGGACCTGCGCAGTTACTCCTGATATGCCCA